>WMED01009982.1:0-16015 GCA_019650415.1 Pipa parva | reverse complement strand
GGCACAAAAACTGACCTCGACTTATACACGAAGTCGACTTATACTCGAGTATATACGGTAAATTCGCTGAAAATAAAAAAAGCTTTTTCCCCTAATTTCAGTTGGTTTCTGTGAGATACACTGAAAAAACTTTTTCTTTTTTTATTTCCAGTGAATTTTCCTAGGCGCTTTCTCGCTACATTTTTTAGCATGTATTGGGCAATGACATGGAGCTGTCCAACATGCCAGAAAACCATGTAACGAAAAAGCGCCTAGCAAAATTCGCTGAAAATAAAAAAGATTTTTTTCCCTAATTTCTGTTAGCTTCTGAGATACATTTAAAAAACTTTCTTTTTCAGCAAATTTTCAGCATTCTAGATAAATACGCTGCGCATTTTATGCCAGTTGTTCTCTCTGGCATTTTTTTCTCAGCGTATTTTCGCCATAAGAGGTTTTTTAAATACACTGTCCATAATACGTTCATGCGAACCTAGCCTAACATCCTGGGCTCTCTTACATATGTGCATGTCCTACCCTGGTTTGTGTATGCAGGATCATGGTACAGATGGATATTTAAAATGTAATAGCAGTATTATAAACTAATTAGTTGTAAGACTGATGTCACATAAACACAGATTACCATGAAGACAAACCACTTTGTGCTTGTGTCTATTGAGTTAGCTAAATACCTCTGGGAACTGCTTGAAAATATGTCTGCAGGTGTTTTACAAACCACCTGTAGCAACATTTTTTGAGCAATTTTTAACAATTAATTGATTGGCCAGTCAAGGACAGTTGAATTGCTCCATTTCATAAAACCAAGAATCACATGATAATTTCCTGTCATATACTAATTTCATGCAATCATTATTAAACAAATCAATACACGAATGACCAGCCTAAACAAATGACCTGTGTGCTGTGGAAAACTTGCCTGGGGGTAGGAAATAAATAATACATATTCACAAGTGCATGCAGGTGGCTTCACAGGGGATTGTGGGGATTGGGGGCTGTGGAACACTATCATCATTCAAATATTAGAGAAAAAATACAAAATGGAATATGTCAATTATCAATTATATATCAATTACAGAGCAACTTTAAGTAACTTCCAATGTATTAAACCATATGTTTTACACTTTAAAAACCACTAATCTCCTTATGCAGTCACTTAAAAAGGAATAAACAGCTCAGTTTTCTACTAGGTGCAGTTTTTCACTCTTTAGTTCAATTAAGCACTGTTATCACTATTTCAGAAGACTAAAGGTCAGAAGATAGCATTCCTTCTTATCAAGATTAAGAACTGCTATATTATCATTGGTGATCTCTGTCCATCTTGCACAGATTATCTGACCAATGTCAACAAATTCTCCCCTTCGCTAAACACTTAAGTCATATGATACCACTTATAACCCCTTTTCTGTTTGTGTATAAAAGGAGCTAATTGTCAAGTCACTTGTTTTGAAGATGCGGCATGGGATTTGTATTTATTTATTGATATGGCATATGGAAAGAACAATAGGATGACTCATACACAATACATCAACAGTATAAAAGAGAAATGTGTAGCAGCAGGAGATCCTATGCCCTAAGGCTAGGTTCACACTAGCGTATGATGCGCAGAACATCATACGCTAGTGTGAAAAAAAAATACGCCGAGCGTATATTTTTCCTTTGTACTTACCAGCGACAGTGTGAACGCTTCCTTGGCGTTCACATAACTTCCTATGTGGTTGCATTTTGGGTGCAGTGTTTCATATGCCGGCCAAAATGTGACACACAGCATTCCAGACCCAGCATATCCGCATCATATGCTAGTGTGTTTGGAACTAGGTGAGTAGTATCGGCTTTCACTGAGCTTATTTTTTTTCATACTAGTATATTATGCGCTGCGCATAATACGCTAGTGTGAACCTAGTATAAAGAATCCAGAATTTACCAAGATTCTACCACATGATTAATATATTCTGTGAGGTATATTGTGGGGGTTATTCACTAAGGTGAGTGTTCGACTGTTGAATTTACAAACTTCGGATTCCCATAGCCCTTCTGCAACAATTTCCCCATTGTAAAGTCACGACAATATTCCCATAATAAAGTTGCGACAATTTTCCCATAATAAAGTCGCGACTGTGACAATCAGGGGCAGTTCTGGCCCTATGGGCGCCCTGGCCGAACTGCCCCTCCGCGCCCCCCCCCCTCCTGGCACACCCCTCCCCTGGGCGCACACAACCTCCCGAATGCACACCCGTCCGGTGTCCCTCACTCACCTCCTCCAGCGTTCCAGCGATGCTCCTCCTCTGAGCGCTGCTCCACAATGAGGTAATTGGAATGCGACCTCATTGTGGAGCGATGCTCAGAGGAGGAGCGTCACTGGAATGCTGAAGGAGGTAAGTTTGCGGTGGGCGATGTGGATGACAGTGCCCCTTTAATAGATTGCGCCCTGGGCAGTCACCCACATCACCCAGCGCTAGAACCGGCCCTGGCGACAATATTCTCATTATAAAGACGTGACTGCGACAGTAGCAGCCTATTGCGACTGTCTTTATCTGGCGAATTCGCACCTATACGCAACAATTTGGACTTTAATGAATAACCCCCATGTATGCATGTATGTATGATTTTGTTTATAAAGTGCCAAAAATTTACACATTGCTGTACAATTCAGCAATACAAATATAATATAGACATGAGAAAAGTGCATTAAACAATACAAGTACAATATCACAAGGATACTGTGACAAGAGGTTGAAGGTCCCTGCCCCATAGAGCTTAC
The DNA here is from genome assembly GCA_019650415.1 of Pipa parva. Classification (NCBI taxonomy): domain Eukaryota; kingdom Metazoa; phylum Chordata; class Amphibia; order Anura; family Pipidae; genus Pipa; species Pipa parva. Next base: position 13,260 of record WMED01009982.1, on the reverse strand, counting down.
AATCTAAATGGGAGGAAGCCTTACCTACACAGATAGAAGAGTAATAAGGGCTGTAATTGTATGAAAAGTACTGAAGGTAGAACATGTTTTTTTAAATTTTTTTTGTTCTTACTTTTGGTGGAATGCATTTGATTGTTTATATTAGATGATTCAAAGGATTTAGTTGGGTCTTGCAAACTTGATCCTTATTGACCTTTGACTTTTGACTCAGTATCTCACTCCTGCTGATGATAATGATGTGAAAACATACAAGCAGCCAAGTGTTAAGGACATCCTATAGAAATACACAAGGATCAGATCGTGCAGACACTTGGGAGATCTGTCTTGTTTCTCCTTCCAGGTCTCCACAGCCCAGCTCCACAGGGAGCAACAGTTAGTTATTGGGAAATATTTTTAATGAAACAAAATCCATTTCTTTCTTTTTCCACTGGAAAAAATAAGAAGGAAATAAGGTTTTTTTTGTTGTTGTTGTTTCCCTGTCAGCAGTATTTCACTTTTCAATCACATTTATTAATATTAAAGTATTAAGGATAATGCGGCAAAAGATTTAAAAGTGTGAACAATTGTGGCGCAGAGTGGTATGTAAATGAATGAAATGTGGAAATTGAAATAGTAAAATAATGATTTGTTCTGCATGAATTTCTATATATGAGCCTTGGGGCACCCCCACCCGAAGGACAGGAGAAGAGGTGTCATTAGCTTGAGAGACAATCAGAAAGATAGGAAGCCAGCCAAGATGCTGCTTGATCACAGACACCAAGCACATGGAGAATTTGAATAAGAAGGGCGTCAAATGCAGAGGATAGGCCTAGGAGAATTAGGACAGAGAAGTGACCCTTGGCTTTTGCAACCTGTTAATGATTTGCAAGTTTACATAGAGCAGCCTCCATAGAGTGCCCTGGCCTGAAACCAGACTGCAGAGGGTCCAGATGATGGTATGCATGCAGATAGTAAGGTGGGTGCAGACAATACGTTCTAGAAGTTTAGAAGCCAGAGATAAGAGAGAGACAGGAAGGTAGTTAGCAAGGCATACAGTAGTTTAGTGTAGCATAGTGTAGTTTCAGAAGACAAGGAAGAGTTGAACAGGTGCGTAAGGGCTGGCACAAGGGCAAAATCACAACGTTTAAGTAAAGAAGAAGGCATGGGATCAAGCAGGTATGTTGTGACATGGGAGGAAGAAAGAAGTTGAGAAACTTCAGACTGGATAGCAGGAGAAAAATTATTCAGAAACTCAGATGGGGATGTAGGTAGAATTAAAAATCCCATTTGGATTAGCATAGTAGTTATTCAAATACTGCCCTTGTAAAATGTTATTATTGAAGTTGAATTCATGGATTTTATTGCTTTCTGTCTGTTTTTCTCTTTACTGACAGCAGCCACGTTTAGTGTCAAACTGTGCTGGGGCCCACCATGAAACAAGAGATTGTGGGTCCACTAAGCATCAGATTTTTCTCTCTTCATCTTCCACTTTAGTCAGTATGATTTACTTTTATTCTACCTCTTTGTTTGTCTCCAAACCCCTTCCTTCTTTAAACTACCCTTATGAACATGTCATTATTATTGTGCAGTTTTAAACTCCAGAAAGGCCCATTATGGACTAGGCCCACTGGGAGTTTTTCCTGTGTATTGGTGGGCCAGTCTGACACTGGACATATTGCTTGTTTTCAAACAAACTTCTCTCTTTCTTGATAAATGCAGGTATATGTAGGTAAACCCCCACTCTTTGTGCACTAATAACAAGCCGCCCTCCCAGATTTGAGGCAGCTGTCAAGATTGTACAACCATTCTTTGTTCCCTTTTATAGCCCACATATTTATGTAGAATCAAATGGATAGTCATGATGGGGGAGTAATGAGTTTGTAGTGTGAGAAATATTTCCAATTCTTTTCAGAAACTATCATTAGTTATGATACTTCCAAGTCTTGTATATCAGGAATGCAGGCTACTACAAATCTACAAAGAAAGAAGATTTTCTTTCCAGAAGGCAATACAGAGCTATTGCAGTCAGTGCAAACTCATGAACTGAAAGTCAGTTCAGAAGCAGAATCTGTGTGGACCATGAGCAAATGCTGTAATATGGGGCATGTGTTGGGTTGACTTCTCCTTAGTGCTGGCCTCTCTAGCCTATTGCATCTCTATGCTATGTTTTGTATAGCTGTTTGTGAACACCATTCATTCTGCTTAGCATTTGCTGCCAGAAGCCGAAGTCTCATTTCTAAGGGTGAGATCATGGAGACTTTAACAGGAAAACAAACATAAAATGCTGGTCTCAAGCTTAGGCCTTGCGCTGATTTTCTGAATTAAAAGGAACTACTTTACATGAAATTGCCTATAGAAAATTATAACTAAAGAAGCAAGCCATGCTGGCAGCCCTGTATAACCCTGATGAAAATGGCTTCCAATTCATTTTCTACTTTCTAAACAATATCAAGAAGCATAAAAAGTATTGTGGGTAAAACAAAGAAGGCGTTGCAGCAGTTTATTCTGGTACAATCAATATGTTGCCTGATTTTGGCTAAAGACACTTGTAGCAGACATTTGAATTACCCTGAATGTACAGTAATTATGTGACTCCTTGTCACCTTGTATATAAATATAATACTAATGTTTACACTACATGCAGGAAAACATTTTCATCATTTTTCATCTCACATCAGTGATCATTTCAGTCGCAGCTTCATTCAAGACTATCACTTAGGGGCTCAACAGTTTTGCTGCACCCCTGCACCTGCTTGCTGATGCACTGGTCTCTGGAGCCTTCCCACAACCACTCACACTGTGCTTCCCCTACAACTCCTCTCCCACACTTTGCTGCCCCACAGCACATTCACAATGTAGAATATTTTGAAGCACAGATTGAATAGAGAGTAACTAACTATAAATGCATTTGAGGCATTTTCAATTTTTCTGGTTACTGTTCTATTAATGTGCAAGTTTCATTGCAGATTTACGAACCAGTTGAGCAATGACAAACATGTAAAGTTTCTCCAAACTCCAAAGTCTGCTGAACCAGTTTATCCATCTCTAATACAGCTTCAACTCTTGTCCCAAATCACTACAATGATCAGAGAACTATAATAAGCAGAGATTACTAGGTAACATCATTCCCAGGGCATATTAAACCCAGCAGTAACTTAAACATACCAAAAAAAGTAGAATTAAACATACCACATAGTAGCAAAAAATGGGACGGTAACAGGGACCACCCCTACAGTAGTACTTGGTTAACCAAACCTTAATCATCAGCCAACCTCTGTGGTCTAACAAATGCATTACAAAACAATACGAATGCAACAGGAAACAAGTAAACAGTGACGCAATCTCCCCTTTGGGCTAGCTTGTGCATCAAGAATTTAAAAAGAAAGAAAACCTCCTGATGCTCCAATTGCTATCTAAATGTGTTAGGGTAACTACTATTGTTCTCCCTGGCCAGATGTGATACCACAGTCAATCAACTCTTGCTTCCCAGCACTATTCTGGAAAGAAATCTATGATAGGCTGGTGGTCAGTACCGAGAATAACAATGAAATCACATTGACAAATCAATCAGTTAGAAATCCTTTGTCACCTTTGTTGCAGATTGACACTAAAAGGCACTTTCAATGAGTCACCAGCAGTGGTGCATCCTTGACCTTTACAGCTTCAGTGTGTAATATAAATTTTCTTTTAAATTGCTAATGTTTTTTTCTTTTGTGTGAGCCCTTCTGTTGAGTGCTTGTAACTAACTGTGTGCCAATGTAAACCAATAGTGAAAATAATTAACAAAGATATCTGAAGGCTCGCCTGCTGATAATAAGTCAGTAATAAAAATATACAACACCTGGCACTGGCTTCAGTTCATACACCGCTGGCATCGTTCTGTTTTTTTTTTTTATTACCCACTCCCTGGCAGTTTTCTCTCCGCATCATAAATGAAATCTTGTCTGGCTGCAAGTTTTCTTTCTTACAAGCAGCAGTGCAAAATCTTTTGTAGTTATCAAGTTCAGCGACACTATCTAATAATGTCATTGGGAAATAAAAGACATGAAGTAATCAATCACAGCACAAACATCAGTGTTGTCAACATTTTCATATTAGGGCAGTACTGTATATACAGGTATTTTTGTATCCTAGAGGTGAATTCAGGATAGTGGGAAGTGAGGTGCGGAGTGTTCGCCTCACTTCGCACTATCGTGAATTCCCCTACTAGTCTTTTTATGTTGATGCATTTTGTATTTTGAACTGTAATCAAGGCTCTACTTACCTTTTTTACCCTGGCATTTTTGGTAGCCTCAGATGGATAAAAGAGAAAAGTCACCATTAGTGGCTGCAACCAATAGACATGGGCACATTATACTGTAGTTGCTATGAAATATTATGTATATATTGGCATACAATAGTTACAGATATACAATGGTCACAGACAAACAAAACACTTCACAGCACTTTCCATGCACGAGCAATGTGGTTATTCATCAAGAGTCAGTATTTGAGAAAGTAGAGAATTCTGTAAGGCATATTGTGTCCCATTCGCTGGTTTGTCTTCAAGAGATCAAAGTAGTGAAGTAGAGGGCCGATGGCAGGGCTCTGATATGTCAGAATGTAAAGTATACCCATTCTGAATATCTATATTGCAGAGAGTTGGCTTATCTGGAAACCTTTAAGAAAGATTTTTATATATTGGGAGCCAAATGTTAGATTAAAAATACACTTGTAAATATCAGGCAAATCATTGTATAATATACAAACTTTTACTTAAAATAGAAAGTATCTTTAGTAAATACTTATAGAATGTGTCACGAGCAGCGCTTACCTTAGCTGGTGCGCTGCTCGTGGATCCGTCTTGTCTGATGCCGGCAAGCACTGGGCTGCATGTACCCCAGCGCTTCCGGGTTCTTGGCCAATCGCGGCTGGCTGACATCACGAGTAACGTCAGCAAGCGGGGGATTCAAAAGGGAGCGCTGTGATTAGCACAGCGCTCGAGTATTATTGTTACTAACCTTGTTAGGGTTGGACCTGCCTGTCTGCTGTCTCTATGTGCCTTGAACTGTTCCAGGCTGTCGCCAGTGGTTCCAAGTGAGTTCCAGCTGCCATCAGTAGGGGGTTACCCTGAGGGTCGCGATCTAGGAGGTGCCTGCCGCAAAGGCCATACCACCTTTCGGGGGGGTTAAGGGTGAAGACCTGGCCGCCTTAGATTCCGCACCTCAGGGCTAACCAGTGTCAACTCCTACTGTGGCACAGAGGATCCACATCTTAATTAGTCACGTTTTCCTATTCCGCTCACTCCCTGTTGTTTCACGGGTGCACGTACACCTTACTGCTTCCAGAAGGTGTACCACCTGACCCTGTTCCTCTCACGTTTGTATGCCTTAGTGCTTCTAGAGGCATAACGGGTGCTGGGTTTGCTATAGCACCTCTAGTGGCGACTCCGTTCCCATAGTAATCCCTGTGTGTTCCTTTAAACCTGCGACAGAATGCAGATGGATTATACATTTTATAGTTTTTTAAAACACATTCCCATTTAGAAAATGATTCCTGATATATTGGGTAATGTGATATTTGGGAAATGTTTCTTGTTACCCTTATAAGGTTGCTAAAAATGATGCCAGGTTTTGTTTTAAAAAAAGTCTTTGCACAATAGCTGAACTATTTCCAAAACAAGTACTAGGTGTAGTCTTAAATTGCCTTATAACTTTCATCTGTGTGGGCAAGCATGTCTCCTGTTAGACCACCCAGACCAAGGAGGCACTCTGGGAACCTGGATTTGGCACACACTTCTGTTCCTTCAAGAGGAAACCTCCTTTCAAGCAAGAGGAAACAGAAATGCCAACCGGACATTTAATTCAAAAATTAAAAAAATATGGATAAACAGGAGCACACAGGTAAAGGTGAACATCTAGGAGCTGGCTAGACCAAACAAGAACAGTACAAATTAAGGGTATAAAAAAGATTGATTAAAAACATAGAGTGTAGACATTGTGGCAAGAACAGGAGAAACATAAATTAAATACAAGACCTAAGAGGGGACAGTTCTGGACTAAAACTGCATTTACCTTTGTAAATGGAAATTAGCAGATTAAGGAACAAGGTTGAAAAAAGTAACAGAATGCAACCAACAGAGGGCAGTCTAGGAAAAGGTGAAAATACATTGTGAGGAACAGAACTGGAACCAATGATAAACAAGAATAGGACTGGAATCGGCAAGGGACAGGAGTGGAATCACGTTTAAGAATATGTCTAAACTGGGAACTAACAAAAGGACCAGTTACAATAATATGTGAGAAACAAAACCAACAATAAGGCCTGGGCCACACAGTGAACTTCCTCAGTAAAACTGTACAGCCATTCCTAGTCAAAGCACCATGACTTGAAAGGGTAGTAGCAGGAACAACAGTTTTATTAAGCAAATACTCTAAACAGTAAGACCAGCAAATGATTTACACAGATTTCTATAACTGGGTTGCAGAATGTATCTCACTGCATCTTTTCAGCGGACTCAATACACTACTATGATGTAGCTATATGTGATGGAGATAATCTCCTTATTACAACTCTCTGTAGTTCCTTCTAGAATTCAACTTTCTCCAGTAGTACATGAGGAAACTCTTCTAGCCTCACCTCCCCCCCCCCCCCCCCCCCCCCCCCCCCCCCCCCACTAACATTGCTTCTTGGCTAATAAAGACAGCAGATATGGATACTGACTAGAGATTTTCAGAATTAAGTGGTCCTGATCCCTAACAATTTAAATGATCATTCAGAAGACCTTTTGACCCTTGTCAATGAATATATGAGGATGAGGAATCAGGGAGGTCAAATTTTGAAATGGTTAATGGAAGAGACAAGATTGCTGACTTTTAGTATGTGTGGAACAATAATCATACAGCACTTGGAAGAAAGAGAAATGCCTGTGGTCGTGTGGTGGGCTTCAGATAGACCAGGTCGCCATGTGCCTTTTCCCACAGAAAATAAATGTGATGCTGTGCACACTGCAAGCACCTAGTACTAAGTCATGCCTGCTCTGTCTGTACTGTGCCATGCAAATAACTGTTTGATGTCTTCATGTAGTGATCATGTGTCATGTGAAAGTAGTTTTTTTGTTGGGTTTTGCCCTGAAAGTGGCCACAATTCCTCTCTCTTTGGTATATGAATTTTATAAAATTTGTTCACTGGCTTTGGAACCACTACACAGTTGAACTTTTATATTTACATCAATAAAAGAGCTGAGAAGTAGAGAGTGATAATGTTTGTAAAACAGCTCTTGGGTTAAATCTTCTTTTTCTTTATATTATACAGTCGTAAATAATCTAAACACAACTTCAAAGCAAGTGCACTAAAAGTTGGGTTTCAACTTTACAACATTTGTAGAGCAATTTAGATTAAGTGATTAATTTGTTACTTGATAGTTTCATTTCTGTTTACTAGGTTCTTATCAGATTTGTAAAGCTGACTTTAATTGTAACATTATTAACTTTTGATCCGCTAAACAATGAGACTCTTGTTGGGAGCGGTTTGTTAGTGATAAGTCTGAAACGACATTGTGGACATTTCCAACTAATAAAGCTGTACGGGACTGATTTAGTATGAAAGCTTTCTAAATATTTATTTCAATGCTATTTAGTATTGTTGTAACAGCGAAAATAAAAAAAACTAATTAAAAATGTATTCAACTAAATCACAAAAAATTATTTGTTCCTTTTGACCACTTTTGCTAGCAGTTAACTTTGATTAGATTAGATTATTTATTGTCACTGAATAAGTAAAATACAAATCAGCGAGATTACATAGCATCATCATATATAAATAGGTAATTATAGCAGATGACTAGATGCATATGAGTCTACTTTGTCATCGTTTATAGCTAGTAAAAATATGTAAAGCAGTTTCAAGCACTAGCAGGCTTAAAGTCTATGACAGTAGTGGCATCAAGTGCAGGCAGTGCAGGCGATGAGTGATGTCATCGTGTCTGCGTCAGGGTAGAGATCTGGCTGTGGCTGTCCTATTTAGATCCTCCCTGCGAGCTAGCGCTTCTTCAGTGTAGGCTACGGATCCGACCTGGAAACTGTTAGGTCGAGGGCTCTGAATGCCCTCTCTGGCACGCTCACCATAGGTTGGCACTGTTGGTCTATGAGATGCCTATTGTTGCAGTACTGCAACATTTAGTTACAGTACATGCAGCTGTACAGTATCTAAACACCATTGAGGATATTTATAAAAGTTAGCGAAATATCATCAATATATTGTTCTTGCTGTTTTAGATGATTTATAAAATCATTTATTTTTTTCACTGAGAAGTGCTTGTCTGCTTTAGCCTGAAGAAAATCCACCATTCCCTATATATATATTACGTTCAGTCATTTTGTCACAGTTGGATTTGCTTTTGTGTCAGTAAAGTACATTCATATTGATAACAATCTGGAAGGGGAACCATGCTGAAGATTTCGACGGATTGATACTTATTGATATAAAAATTTTTTTTTCAATATCAGAATTTTTTTAATGGTCCATAACAAATCAGAGTCATTGAAAAATCCCGCTGTGTAGCCTTAGTGGTTTAAGCAACTCCATGCTGTCCCATAAAAACTTACATGTTCCCTGGGAGTCTATATCTGATCAGAGTTATTCTTCAATATTGAAAAAATGGGCACAAATAAGTAGGTTTTAATAAACTTATAATATGTAAGTCATCATTACATTTATATAATTGCACATTCTTATGACAGAATCTCCTGATTATACAACTGAAGTCATAGGAAGATGGGAGCATGAAATGTTTTTATTCCTTGGGTAGGAAATAAACCCCTCTTATTTATCATTTTTTAGTGGGATGGGATAACCAAAAAAGAGAAGTTTTCAGAGGACAATATTCCTTTTCAGAAAAAATATAAAACTGAAATGTTTGTTTGTCTGTCATATTTAATAGTTAAGGTTATTTTCATTTTGGATTTTGCTGTAATATCTGTAGAATATTCTGTATAAAACAAGCTTGGTTAACCCCTGATTGCCCAAATCTACAGTAGCTCTGTTCCTAAATCAGTGTTCTCAAAAAAAATTGTCATCTTGCTTTGTTCTGAGTTGAAATAACACATGTTCAGTTTCCAAAGGCTTTCTCTGCTGTGCTAAAGCTGCTCCCAGTTACAGCCACTAATAAATTAACCTGACACCCCTTGGATATTGATATTTGAAGAGGTTTGTTCTGATTTCAGTTCCCACCTGCTTTAAGGGTCCAGCGAACTCTGACACGGTCTGCAGTCAATTAATTAACCTGTGATCTTTTCTCCTGCTCTTAATGGGAAGTTAAGAACTATAACCAAAACTCATAAAATTGGATTTAAAAATCTGGATTTACAAGCTTGGCTGTCTGCTCCACCATGAGACGAAAAAGATGTTTCCTTTACAGGTGGGGGTGAAAAAAAAAAAGATTCAACAGTACGGAAAAGGAAGTGTCATTGACATGAAAGACTTTGGAGAAGAGATTTATATGACCTTCCAACATATGTACTGAAAATCAAACACCTTGATATATTTTATATCCTCACATGCTTTTTGTCTGATGTCAATGAGACGCATTTGAGGAGACCACAGTTTTGGTTGTGAAGTCAATTCGGCCTTTCATGAATAAGCCTCTTTTAGTGTTTAGTAACACTATATTTCTAGGAGTTACACAAATGGCACTAATTTTATTCCCATTGTCCCAGACCCTGTGTATGCCCCACCTGTAGATACAGATCAGTTTTAGAGGGACATGTAAATTATTTTTGCAAAAAACAGCATTTCGAGGAATGTCATCTCCCTTTCTCCCATGCAGAGCTCATACCTAACTTATTCAGTAATAAGAAAGCAAAAAAAAAATGGGTCAAAAGTGACTTAAAGTGATTCCCTTGATCTTCCTATACAAGTGTCTTCAAATAATTACTTTTGTTAACACATACAGTAATAAAGGGTGGTCTTATATGAAATGCTGCCTTACTATTCTGTAGAAGTTTACAATAATTCATATGTTAGTTCCTACTTTTTTGAACAAATATGAAGAAGGAAGGAAGATTCCATGTGCACAGTCAATCATGTCTTTCAAAGGTATTATTAAGGTTGTCTGTTGGGGGGGAGGGGGGTTAATCAGACCCATTAAATGTTATGAATTGAGCTCAAGGTTAATGAAAAACCAAATTAAAAGCAATTTCCACCAGTAGATATAATTCACCATTGTAGCAGAAAGGTTTCGAAAGGTCAATGTTGTCGATTATTTTTGGCTCCCAAGGGATATTTGTTACATTTTTTCAGCTGGAGTTTCATGTCATTTTAAATACTCAAAACTGCAGATAAGTAGATGATTTAGAGAATTTTAAAATCACTAATATCCTGATTTTCCTCCTATTACCTGATATTAACTACCAGTGGGATTTATCATATTTGTAGATTTTGTACTATAATCCAATGTTCAGCTCATATGTTTATAGCCATTTTCATAAGTAGAGTCCTTAAAATATAAGAGATTTATGGCTTTAATTTGTTAATGCCAATCTATATCCATTTTACTTTTAGTTCCCATAATGAATTTTTTTCTTTTAATTTTTTTCACTGGCCCAAAGCAGATATACTGTACATAACACACATCTGAATTATAGAATATCGGATACAAAAGAAAGAAAACAGGTTTATATGTCATCATGAGAATAAGTAGATAGACAGTTAAACTCCTTCCCAGTGCAATCACATGACACTGAAGCTACATACAGCTTATAATTGTATTCACAGGTACACACTGTAAATACCAGCGATGTTGTTGTTTGTGTTGATTCTGCTAGGATGACATTGATAGGATATCGGCCACTATAGATTTAAAATATGGATTTTGAGTGGGATGACTTCCCAGGATTACGTGTGAATGTACAATGCCCCACAAAGTGTATTTATGAGCTTAAATATGAATAAGTCACTAGTGGAAAACAGTATAATAGAAGCAAATGGAACTAAAACAATGAATAAAACATGACAGAAACATTTCCAAACAATGAAATATTCCTAACTAGGGTTTGGGCTGTTTACACATTTGAGAATGATTTTGAACCATACTATCTCATACTGTTAGGACAGAATGTATTCAATTCATGCTTAAAGCAGGTTAATGAATAAGGTATGTGAGATGCTAGTACTGCATGTACTCATAGAATGCATAGGTTATCAAGTTAAATACTTACCAAATGGCAGACAAATGGACTAAACTCACCTCTATAATGGGGTTCACTTGAGCATGAAACACTTTAATTTGCTTTGTTGGTCCAAACTGATAATATCTATGATGCCATCTCCAATACATGGCCCACATAATTTCAACTCTTATGATTGTAAAATTCGTTTTCGATTTCCAAGAACTTCATATAAGTTTATTTATTACATATATTGTATTATGTGTATTATATTATGTGTACTGTATCACTAAATAAAGTTAATTAAAAGGGTTTCGACAGCAGCCCTCGTCTATTTTGATTAATAAGTCCAGTAAACCCAGGCTGATGTTATATAGTCCACTACAGCTAAAACAGGATAGGCCTGAAGTTATTATGTCTTTCCTTAGAATTTGAGGAACAATTTCTTGCAACATACATCTTTAAACCTATTGCTGAGTTGATTTTAAGGCAAGTGACCCATTCACAATGCAAATCATTTAGTGGCTAATGCTGTCAATCATTTTTAAAATTAAAATTTTTTGGACTACACAAGAATTATTATTATTCTACACAAGAATAATCCTTCCATTTGTAGTCTACGCAGGGTTGTATTGTGATGTAATAAATATAAATACTGTATATGTATGTATGTATAATTTTATTTATGTATAATTTATGCAGTGCTGTACCATTCAGCAATACAAGTGCAATGCAGCCAAGTATACTTCATTTAAGTGCTAGGTTGCGGTTGACACAAGAGGTTGGAGGTCCCTGCCCCATAGAGCTTACAATCTAAATGGGACAAGAAGAAGATAATATATAAGAAGGTAATAAGCCCTTTGAACACTACACAGTTCATATGCTGCTGTATTTTTTACAATATAACACATTCACTAAAATTCCAGCTAACAGTGTCATTTAGACTGACTTTTAGAAACCTTAATACAATATTTTTTAAATAATTTATGCTTCAGAGCTGTGTGTTGTTACAATACAAGAAGTAATTTCTACACAGCTATCTGGCCATGAATATTAGTACTTGACACCCAATGTGTTGGCTGGCAAGATGAATTTCTGCTTTTCTTTCACATTCTCAAATAGTATATTACCCAAGAGTTTTCCCACATCTGTTGTGAATTATCAGATCACTGGGAAATTAGTACAAATTTGAGGGGTCAGCTAGCAATGAAAGACCTAGCTGGGACCATAAGCTTAAACTATGGCAGCTGAAGTGACCACACATTCATGCCATTTTCCCCCTGTTATATACTAATAGTTTTTTGCTGAGCACTTCAAACACTGGAACTTTGCCAGATTTAAGACAGAGGAACTAGATATTTATGATGCAGAAACCACTTGAGTAGACATGATATGAAACCAGGTGACAGGAAATTTATAGTAGGATAGCTAAATAAATTAGATCCAGCTCAAGATTTAGACAGCAAAACATCTTATACCGACATATTGTTTGGCAAATGATTAATCCTTACTGGATACTTAAGGGGGAAAACAAGTATTTTTAAATTGTTTTCTTTAACTTTATTCACTGTGAGCACAAGGGAGATTCTCTTATGTCATTTCTGTGCATGGATGATAATGTTATTCAAACCCTCTCGCTATGTATATTAAATCCTACAGCCAAGGGTAGGTCTAACTGAGAACATGGCAATATATTCAGTATACTCCTAGATGCTAGAATGGTCAGCATAATAACCCACCAGGAGAAAGGTGGTTAAAAAAACTCTTTGCACTTTAACTTGGCCCTTGACACACCTCCTTCTAAACCATAGACCCATGATCCTCGTTTAGAACCCATTTCTTAGTTCCAACAATTCTGTTTAGTAATATTCTACAGCCGTGCATGACTGATTTTGCTATGGCTACTCCATTGTCCCTTCTTTACTATTTTGTGCAGTTGGGTCATTCTTGTTTTGGGTCCCAGTAGTGGCCCCACCTCTGTACCCCATATGTTTCCATTTAAACCTGTTCTAGGTCAGTGCTGTACAATGTATTCCATGCATCTGTTACATTGATGGTTAGTAGGCCAGAACAGATGTATGTATTGTAATCAGGTCAGTGTGAGAGAGAGGGATGGAGTGTATATGCCGGGTAAAAC
>WMED01009980.1:0-16016 GCA_019650415.1 Pipa parva | reverse complement strand
GTAGATTACTGTTACAGCGCTCCTCACTTCCTCCCCCACCACTCTTGATTACATCATTGTGTGCTGGGGGAGGCAGAGAAGAGCACTGTAACAGGAGGATGTCTGCAGAAGCCGGTATTCGGGGTGCCTTACCAGTAATTCCAGGGGTGTTGTCTTATTTTCAGGGGGTGCCTTATTTCAAATGCCACAGTAAAACATCCCCCATGCCTTATTTTCGGGGGATATCTTACTTTCAGGGAAACAGGGTATGAACCTAGCCTTATACAGTAGATTACTAGAGGAGATTATATGAAATCACTACAGGTACATTTTCTCACAAGCTCTAGTACACAAAGTATCAGTATGGCAGTTCTCCCAAATACAGTGTCCGGAAGGAAATAATACAACTTCCTGTTATTCGAGGTCATAGCCACTGCAACCCCTTTTAGCACAAAATAACCCAAACATGCAACAAATAAAAGGAGAGATTCAATGAAAGTGCACACGGATGTGCTGAATAGACAGGTAGCTGCGCTACCACCTCTTGCACTTTCAGTGAATCTATCCTTTCAATCATTACAACTATCTGAGTTTGGACGGAGCTCCTGAGAATCCTGAATGTTTTCCTGGGTGCCCAACTACTCGTACTACTTCTGTTTTATTAACAAACCAAACCGTGTCGGGCAACTATGTACTCTTGGAATAATAATAGCAGAAATCTAGTTTATTAAGGAGTGACATAATGAGAATTATTTGGCAATTAGGACAAGATTGGATTGAGTTTTGTTACAAAGAAATCAGCCACAAGATTTTGAGGATTATCTATTAAAAAAAGAAAAAGGGTAAATAAATGTAGTTATGCACAGGAAAAGACTGAATTATTACACATACATGTTTCTACATTTACAAGTGTAGTAATAAATGGATTCTGTTCCATGAAACACAAGTTGTTTTGTAGACTGTAACAGCTTTTAATGGAATAACCCAAACAACCCTTTATATAGGGTTCCTGTGTAGTGACGTTGGGGCCGAACGTCATCACGTGATGACGTTTCGACCAAACGTCATCATGTGACGTGTGACGTGATTATGTTGTGCCGAAACGTCATGCGGGATGTCGGGTCAGGGGGGATCATGGTCTCAACTAGGTTGAGAACCGCTGGTCTAGACTTTCAAGTGGAGCAGGTTAAGGAAATAATCTACTGGCCAAAGGAATTCTGGGTTCAAAATGAGCAACATTCTGGTTTGTTGAGTATCTTAATTTGTTTTTATTCATATATTGGTCATTGATTCCTTCTATTATATTGTGAATGTCAAAAACCAGTGTTAACTGTATCCTAGCATTGTTATTTATAAACTTGTGTTTGACAGGAGAAATAGATTGCTCTGGTCCAGCTGGCATTATTTGATCTGGCTGAATGGCAAAAGAGAAGAGTGAGCAAACCTACAAAGTACTGGATTATTGAAACAGAAGGTCAAATAAAGGAGGAGGAGGAGGGTGAGCAGTAGTTTTACCTTGAGAACTATCCCTTTTTAGTTTAGCGCCACAGGTGAGCTAGCAAACACAAATTTCAATAGATAACACAATGTAATGTATGTGTGAGGGGGAAAAATGAGCAAAGAAGGAGTGTGACAACAACATGTGGTTGTCACAGTCAGTCTATCTTTATCTAGAATCCTAGATTTGCCTTATTGTAACAAAAGTGCTAAAGAAAACACAATTGCAGTGTGTGAAAATGAAAAAAGCTCAGGGCTCAACCTTGTCTTGAACCCTGTAGAATTTTATGGCTCTTCCTCCTGTAAACCATCCCCCAATGCACATTAAAGGGGGCATTGTTTCCAAAGGTCATGGTGGGGTTCCATCCATGTTCTCAAGCCATATATGTTCTGTGTTGACAGCACGACTGATATACAGTTAATGTGAATGGTTCCAAAGCCCATGGGTTGTTGATACCACTCTCCAAACCTGGAGCCACCCTTTGAAATTAAGTTCTTAGTTGAGAATAATGTTGTAGCTTTAAAGTTTACATTTCAAAAAGACTAATATGGGTACCAAAAAAAATATCAACCCATCACTTTTTAGCCTTGGAAATGCATTTGTGTATTAAAGACAATAATATGACCAAACACGTACGCTCGCATCTCAGTTTGGTTTTATTCTCCTGTTAATGAAGCCTGAGGTTTCCACCATCTAAACTTTGTTAAACTGAGAACTGATACTTCGCATCTACTTTTCAGTAATCTTTGCCCTCTTTATTTATTTTTTGCAGTATAAATGATGTAAGATACTTGGCATTCCAGAGTTAAGAAACTACAATTCCCAGCATACTCTTGGAACCAATATCCAGCATTTACCTTCTAAATAACCAGGAAAGACCTCTCCAGTTAAACTTTTGAAAACAAAAGAGAGGTACATATTCTTACCAGATATATAGCTTATTGGGTTGAAGGAAAACTACATTTTATTTGTGATATTTAAGGTGGACTATTAATATTAAGATAGACACTTAATATTTAAGGTGGACTATTTCTGTAACTAGTTAGACCTAAACCAGATTTATGAGCATCTTGTATCTTGTTTTGTTTTTACTGGACACTGTATTTTCTATTTATTCGGCCGAAACGTCATCACGTACGCGCGTCACGTGGTGACGTTTACGGCCAACGTCACCCCGCAGGAACCCTTATAAGAAGGGTTCCTGCGGGTACTTCCTGGTGTCGGCGCGGTTCTCGACCCCAGTGGGGATGGCGGGGTCGCGACCCACAGGTTGAGAACCGCTGCTCTAGCAGATCTATAATGAGTGCAGCCATTCCTTCCAGTGCCTTTTCCTCTGATCTGTAGCAAGGAGCTTCACTACTGAGCATGTACATAAAGTGCAGCACACCTTCATTTCAATTAAGAACCTAGATCCTTATATAAGGAATAGAACAGACCTTTACAGGACATTTCATTATTTTCCCAAATTCTTATGAAAATATATTCAGCATATACTGCAATGAACTAACTCTACCAATTTATTATATATTTTGGGAGTCTGAGTCAGTCCATTTTATAACGACTCCAACTCCAACTCCACCAAAATGGGCCCGACTCCATGACTCTGACTCCAACTCCACAACCCTGGATATAGTATTTTCTATTTTATTGGATATAGTATTGTGGCTTTGTATCGAGGAAAGTAATAAAACAAATCAGAGAAAGGCAGGAAATTGTGAATGAAAGTCATTAAACACAACTTTAAACATTGCCACATGCTTTCCAAACCAGGAGAAAGACCATTAGTTCATTTCTAAATATTTTTAATCCAGCTCCTTGAATTCTAATAATCCAAGAGCAATTATCCAGTTGCAATGTCCACAATGTCCAAATATAAGCCATCTTTTCTGTTCATAATTCAAGATCCCAACTGGATGGGGTCTAAGACACTACTGATCTATTGAGAATATTTTGTATTTGAGCCTATCATCTCATAGACCCATACATTTATTTTATGTAAACCTACAATATAAAGTTTTGTCATAGTCAAGCACTCAAACACCCACGCCCAAAAGCTTCTCCCAACCCTCAGGCTTAAAGATAACCAGGTATACTGGGTAGGATGGATGATCTTTTGCTAGAAAAATCAACCCTGGCTACTAAATAACAAGATCAGCATTCCAGAAGAGCATTTGCATTTCAAGAACTAATTTAGCTATTAAAACCATTAGCTGTGCATCTCTAAACGTTCTGGACCTTAAAGCAAAAATGAAAAAGTATTACTACTTATCCGACATCCCTAATCTGAGTATACTAAAAACACTCTGGTCATCATATTGTCTTAACCTAGAAATCAGTAAGTTTGTTATCAACAAACACTAATCAAAACTGAAATTCAACCTCTGCTTAGACTACGAATGTAATAACAGAGCTTCATGAGTGCAGTTTTATAGCAGCAACAATCAGACTATTTTTGCTTCTACTCCCTGAAGACTTAATGAGGCAAAATGGAAAATTCCTCATTACCTTTTGTCATTATTTATGTGGAAAACTTGGCCTGCGTGCATTAAGGTGTCACTTTAATGGGACAATTCATTATTAAGAGGTACAAAGGGGGTGGCAGTAACTATAGTTCAGAACTATGAAGGTGCAAGACTGAAGATGCAATCCATGACTACACCTGAAGTTTTAAATCTTACTACACATATGTGTGACCTACCCTTTGTCAATTAACTGCCTCTTGGCGATTTCATTGCACCAACTCATTAGTGTGCCTCCAGTTTTGCCCTTATCCAACTTATAGCTGACTGGGCACTTCTACATTGAAGACTCGGTGTGGGCCTGATCTGATTGTTGATCGCTTTTCTTGTGACCCTGGAAAATTATTACACACAATTAAAAGGTAAACACAAAGGGCTTAAAGAGCCTTGTCACTTATTGATCCTTTACAGATGCTGAAATCTGTCGCACCCCTCCCCCCTACAATAACCTAACTACCCCCACCTCAACAGACTTCCTGGACAGTGACCCATGTGCTGAAAGACTGGATTTTGCTGCTCTGCTGAATTTGGCAGTGAAATGAGTCCACCCCCCCTTAAAATGCAGCTACTTAAAAATAAAGATTAAAAGCAGAGGGAATGGTAAATCCTGCCAAACCCAAACGGTGATCCTAGAACCTATTTAGAAGCTAAACACACTCACAAACACCTTAATGCACGCAGGCCATTAATTGGTTTATTTTTTAGCCATTTCTGCAAAATCCATGAGTCACCATAAAGTATGCTGCAGGATCTGGTGTGCAATCCTTAGTATACTGTATGTACAAAAAGGGAGACCTTACTGTAAAAGTCAGTATTACTCAAAGCATGAGTCAAACTGTATTGCACAATGAATATCGCTTTGTCTATTTACTGGTCACAAATGCTGACATTGCTAAGCACTGCCAATGTTTTGTCCCAATTACGATCCTTTAATCATTAGCCAGTAATCTCTCTTGCACTGTGTCATGCATCTGCATGCTGGTTAACTCCGGTTACTAAAGGTCATTATATATCACATCACATTTTACAGAAGTTCTGTGGGTTAAAATGATTTATTATCTGCTGCCCTATGAGATAGCTTAATGCCAGCTGTACGGATTATTGATGCCATTATTTGTGCACATACAGCAGAGGGTGAGTAAATAAATGGTTTGCTTATTGAGCTAATAACCTGGTTTTACCTCCGCTCAATGTTTCTGAATTTGCTTTTCTTGTGTTTTATCTGGGCTCTCCCGTTCCCTAGCACAACCTGAAATGAACTGCTATCTTACTGAACTGGCTTGTGTGTGTGACTACAATGGTGTACATATCAGTAATCACTTTATTTCACCAGTTATGTCAATACATAATAGGAAGTGCATATTCCAGCATTGAACATTAAACACTACATACATAACACCGCCTTCAATACAAATACCCTACCCCAACAGCTTCATGTCAACTATAGTTAACCTTAAAGTGCAGTGCATGTGCAATACAATAAACAATTGTCCCCTAATATACCATGCATACACTGCACACAACATAGTACAATACTGTGCACAGTACAATACACACCATGCTTATGTATGTATTGCACTGTGTATAGTGTGTATTGTGCACACTATACACAGTGCAGCGAAATATTTTTTATACCAGCATAGACCTCCAGTTCAAAATCTTTATTGCCCTCCCCCAAAACCTGTTTCCTGCAATTGGGAGGCAACTCCAGGCTCCTCCTCTCCATGGGCCTGGTACAAGAAGCAGCCTGCAGTCTGGTTTGATTTTTTTTTTTTTAGAGAAATTAGATTGTAAACTCCATGGAGACACAGGTTGATGTTAATGGGTAATTTCTATAAATCACTGCACAATATGACAACTCAAAAAAATATAAAGATATTGCATTAATATCAATAAACAGCTGGTGGAAAATTTCATTTTGTTTTCACATAGGAAGAGTTGTCCACATCTTACAAAAGGCTGCAAGAAAATGTGTGTGTTCCTGTCCGAAAAGCAAATCCCCTTCAGCGCAACGACAGGAACAGCACCAAGATACTGGACAGCAGAGGGAAAGTCTTGACTTTCATTTAGCATTTATTTATAAACACCAGCAAAAAATATACAAGCCAGCTCCTACTCTTAATGGCCAAATCTGTCTGAACATAAATATATGTACATCTGTAATTCCCATAAGACTAGTTAAGTATTATAGGATTTCCATGGATGCCCCCAAATCTTCCATCTGTTAAATGACCTTCAAATTATCTCAAAACATTGATGATTATAATATACTTTATATTAATCCTGCCAAGGCCTGGATTGTGCAACAGATTGACTTGGAGTGGGCTGCAATCTAAGTTGCAGCAATTTTCTTTGTGACAAGATAACTTGGGTTTTTGACCTTGAGAATTTCCCTTCCCTCTTTATGAGTATCAAGAACTTGTAGGATGATTTCCATAACCACATAGATGACAGATAAGTATAGAATGAACCCAAGTTATTAGATGTATAATTGCATTTAACGTAAGCAATAATTTTGGGAACTAGTGGTATATTAGTTTAAAATTGGGCAGCTTATTCACACCTGTCGGTCATTAATTGTTTCACTGTCTTTGCACAGCTGCTGTATAAAACTGTGTAACTCTAAAATGTAGGAGTAAACTTAAAAACTACAAAGTTTGGAATCCCAATCAACTAGAAAACATTACTGTCACTTGTTATTTATAAACCAAAAGATTTAGATAATCAGATGTAGCGGCGCAAAAGATATATCAAAAAAATATATATATATTGACCAAAAATAAAATCCAAAAAAGTTGATTGCAGCTTTCCCAAATGAGTGCTTCAAACTTCTTACATGGATTGAAACGGTTTCAGTTTTTGTTATTTATAAAGAGGATTAAAATGTGTACAGCATTATGACTGGAGAACTGTAACACATTTCTGTCTTTAAATAGGATTAAATTAAAGAGCAATTAGACTAAAAGGCTTTTCCACCCAAAACTTTAAGGCAAAGGCATAACCAAAGCTCATGGGAAAATGGAAGGAACAGCAAGGTCCAGGTTACATTAGAGGAGTTATGTAATTCTGCACTTGTTATTTTGCAGCCCCATAAATAACAAAGCCAAGTATCGTCCTTTGCCACCAAAAGTGGCTAACACATTAAATGGCACTTTTTGTGAGATTCCAATGAGGCAAATGCTGTGCTTTTACCAGGAGTCAATGTGCAGAATTACATAAGGCTAGTGTGGTCTTGGCCTAATGTCCCAGGCTGACTGTCATGTTTATTGCAAATCAACCTGTCGATTTTCAAGTAAGCTTAAAAGTGAAACATTGAACTTCACAATGTAAAAGTATTTTACCTCCATTTAGTATAAAAACCTGCCAGGGACATAGGAGGGTGGGGCTAAATAGGCGCAAAGATAGTAGTTGAACGAGGAAGGGAAGGACAGGCACAGACATTGTTGTTGAATGTGGAAGGGTGTGACTAAACAGGCTAAGTGATTGCTGTTGAACCTGGGAGGGTGTGGCTAAACAGGCTCAGAGATTGCTGTTGAATGTGGAAAGGTGTGGCTAAACAGGTAGAGATTGCTGTTGAACGTGGGAGGGTGTGGCTAAACAGGCTCAGAAATTGCTGTTGAATGTGGGAGGGTGTGGCTAAACATGTGCAGAGATTGCTGTTGAATGTGGGGGAGTGGGGCTAAATAGGCGCATAGATTGCTGTTGAACCTGGGAGGGTGTGGCTAAACAGGCGCATAGATTGCTGTTGAACCTGGGAGGGTGTGGCTAAACAGGCGCATAGATTGCTGTTGAATGTGGGAGAGTGAGGCTGAACAGGTTCAAAGATTGTTGGAATGTGGGAGGGTGGGGACGAACAGGAGCAGAGACTGTCTTTGAATGCTGAGGGACAGCCACATAACACATATTAAGTGTCCAGATTTGGCCAAAGGCAGGCAATTTAGTTTTTTTTATTAGTTTTATTTAGTAATTTTTACTAAAGTGTAAATATATCATACTATTAAACAGTATATAGGATGCAGACCTAATCAAATCAAATACAAATGTGAATGTGCAACCCCTTTTGTTGGCCAATAACTGAATTTTGATGTAATTCTATTTCAGTTTTGTCTGCCGTATGGAAATGAGCGCCTGCACCTCTACGGTTTGTGACCAGACAATTGCAAATATGAAAAATGAGCTCCTCCTTAATATGATATAATGGACAGAAATATAATTAAACTATGCAGAGACAGAGGATGGTGGGATCTGGAGAATCAGGTAACATAATATTTAGCCATTACATTGCATAATTTCCTTTCCAGCAGCCCCTGTAAAATTATAACATCCACTATAATTATAAAACAAAATTCAACAAGCTTTGAAATGCATGAAAGATGTCATTTACTAATACCTGTTCAATGCTATTAACCATACTACCCCCAAATGTTTACTAGAAGTATAAAAAAAGTCTCAATATTCTGACCACTTCCTTCAGTAAGCTATAGGTGCCAGATTGTTATTGTGGATTTAATCTTTCTGTGCATATGGATGCCGGAGCAGTCTTTAATTCCTTCCTGCCTAAAGGCACACCTTACTCAACCAACAATGGGAACAGAACTGCAGAGTAACAGTAAAGGACTTGCACAGTGTGATAGTGTGAGAATAACACAAGTGCTCCTTTACAGTATGCAGTTTGTTAATGACATTCCCTATTCCTAGTTCAGAGTAAATTGAGCTGGGCTTGCTACTGAAATTTTTATTGATCTGTATCCTTTAATACTACAGTACTCATCTTCCTTACTATTGACTTGTTACAAATAATCAAAGCAGGGTGGGACTCTTAAAGGTGCAACGTAAACATGTCTGTGATGGTTATAGTACACTCAGCTTTCACACCAAACTAGGGTATAAGTAACAATCATTTACTGGAAGAAATATACAATTAACTAATACAAAAACAAACAAACAAATCAATTGCCAACTTTTCTAAGTTAAGATTTTACCACTGACAAATTAATAAAAATTAAACTTGCAGATTAATTCACTGCTAACTAAAACACCCAGAACATATTTGAATATGCAATATTAGCAATAGCTTATTTAGAAAGCTTCATAGTTGGCTGTCCTGTATAATAATAAACATGATAATGTTACACATTGGAGGTTTGGATAGGTAATCTATAGGAGTTAAAGTTATTAGGCTTTATTGGGACTGACAGCCCTTCAAATCATGCAGGCTGAAAAAAAGGTATCTGATCTTTTGGAAAGAAAAACATTTTAAACAGAGACTTATGTTATTACTAATGTTAAATAAGTTATGAGAGTGACGTAGCGGATTTATAAACTTATCTTGCACACATCTAAACTCATACCATATCTATTTATAGGTCTATCAATATGTATCTCTCTATCAATACATTTAGAAATAAGGAGGTACAATATTTACACAGCAAATAAGCCAAATTAAATGCAAGGGACATTAGGCTGTCAGAAGTAAGTGAAGATAATTGGGGGGTACAGTACCTTCCCACGTATCCATTTCATGCCTGTCCGTGTGTGCTGGGGTTCATCCATGGAGCTGGGCATGTTAACATGCACCCAGCAGCATCATGGGGACACTTCTGTTGCTGGAACTGCCAGATCTACTCTGAGGGCTGGGAGGGACAGAGACCCTTCTCAGGTCAGTTTACGAGCCAGGTCATGTGACTGCAGTTCAAGCCCTAAGGTCAGCCCTGAACTGGGTAGGGGAGGGGGGAGTTTATTGCCCTTTGGTTGTCAAAGTGGAACTGATCACCCTCATTCTCTTTGGATAACTGCAGTTCATGTTCAGGACTCTACACCCCTATTCCCTTGAAAATAAACAGAGAAAGAAAAGCAAACTTCAAGATAAAATTTAAGATAATATTGCCCTTCAGCAGATATCAGTGTCCACAACATAGACACATTGGATCACCATCAGTGTTAATTACCAGATGAATGGATTTTGTGACTTCATATATAATGTACAGGTTCTACTATCAGCCAAATTTCTATACATGGAAACTCTGAATTTATTAAAAAACACAGGAGAAGAGAGAAAAATATTCTAAAACAAAGTTAAAATTATACATAGTTGTAACACTGACCATGGACTAGCAATCAGCACCCAAACTTTAAAAACTCAATACTTCCCCCAAATATTGCTGGGGATTTCCTGACCACTAATCACTTAAGCAGCTCTAAATGAATATCTAAATATGTGGCATATCTTAGCGTGGCGCTGGGGCAGCAAGCTCATTTAAAATCCTGACAATGCTCTATACTTGCACCTTACCTTCCATAACTGGAAAATCCTTATGTGATCTAGAAAATGCCAACCTAAGGATGGAGCTGCCCCCATTAGTTTAATCACTGGACATCATGCTGACCACAGATTGGTCACTTATGCTGATTAGCCAAGAGCTAAGAGATAAGGAGCTTATGCATTTACATGGAAAGGGTTCTCTGCTGGTGGGTTGAGGAATGGCCTGGGATCAAAACAGTTTCAAATCGGCTATTAAAAATTGGCAAATATATTTGCATGCGTATAATTATATAATTATAAATATAGGTGGGTGGAGACTGTGTGTGTGTGTGCAATGAAATACATAAATTAAAGGCAAAGAATTCTATACCAATGTAGGCAGATGTATGATACAGGAAAACACCATCAAATACACATACCCTTTAAAACATTAATGTACTACTAATGTAATACACTTTATAGGATGAAAACTAAAGAGAGACTGTTGAAATAAATGATAAAATCAGGCTGTGCTATGGATAAACATACAGCTACAGTATGTATTTATAACTTTATTAAGCACCACAAATTTACACAGCGCTGTACAATTCAGCAATACAAATATAATACAGACATGGGAAAAGTCCATTATACAATACAAGTATAATATCACAAGGATGCAACATTGCTAGGCTGCAGTTGACACAAGAGGTTGGAGGTCCCGGCTGCCTCATAGAGCTTACAATCTAAATGGGAGGAAGACTTACATACACAGAAAAAAGGCTAATAAGAGCTGTAACAATGTGCATAAAAATTGGTCAATAAATACAAATACTAAACCTAAATAACTAATTAAGGATAAAATAAAATATATACATACAGTAGTGTACAGTAATCCTTTAAATGCCCTTGAATAGCCAGTTAGCCTTTCTATTGCTAAATGTAATTACTTGGGGGTGGGGGAGGTGAGGTATTAGTAATGAAAAGGTTAATACAACCCCTCCCCCCTTCAGGGACTGAGCTATGTAAATGGACCCTTTTAAGTAATGTCCTATTGTGACAGAACAAGATGGACAGGAATTTGCGTATCTATAACAAATAGCAATTATGTAGATTGGCTAATTGTTGTCTGTTTGTGTTTTGTGACTTTAGGCCAGGTTCACACTGGTGCATTTGAACGTGGCGCTTTAAGAAAAACGCATACTGAAAATATGCCAACAAATTTAAGCCAGCGTATCTTCGGGATGCGCTTATCTATTGTATTTACCTGATGCCGTGTGAACGCCCACTTGGCATTGGCGGCTACTTCTATGTGCGTGCAATCTTCGAGTCGCATCTGTGCACTTAGGGAATACGCAACGCGAAGAATTCCAGCGTGTGTGAACTTGCGTTCAATATTGGTGTGGCCGGAGCAAGGTAAGTACCATAGGAATTCGTGGTGTATTTAACAGTGTTAAAATAAGCCAGTGTGAACCTGGCCTTACTGTTTGCATCATATCAGCTGCTGTTGTATCCCAGCGAGTATTCCAGGTGGACTTGAGATCTAAAAATACCATCATTCCACATCGATTCCACATGAACTTCATAGGCAGTTGGCCAACAACAGATATTGGGGGTGCGAATTCAACTGTCAATTCAATTTGCAAACAGCGGATTCCCATAGCAAATCCGCGACAATTTTTTAATGTTAAGATTGTGACAATTTTACCATAATAAAATCGCAACTTTGACAATATTCTCATTATAAAGACGTGACTGTAGCAGCCTATTGCGACTGTCTTTATCTGGCGAATTCGCACCGATACGCAACAAGCCGAACTTTAATGAATAACCCCCTTAGTGGTTTGTTCTGCCCACTCGAAAAAAAAGACCAATAAAACTCAATAGAATATATTCAATAAAGAGAAATAAGGGGACTAGCTTAGAAAAGCCTTAGAACTTCTATGTAAATATTGCTATTGGTACTATCCAGTTTTTTATTTATTTAATGTGAAAGGCCATAACCACAACCCGGCATTTAAAGTGATGTATCCTTGCGATATTATACTTGTATTGTTTAATGCACTTTTTCCATGTCTGTATTGTATTTGTATGGCTGAATTGTACAGCGATGCGTAAATCTGTGGCGCTTTATAAATAAGATTATACATACATTACATATATACAAGGCAAAAAGAAAAAGTCTCCAAAAAAGAATGTTCAGTCAAAATAGCAGGTCGTTGTCAAGTCAAATTGCTACCCTGGTGTCAGATTATTTAAAAATGACCATCTCTTTTGACCTTGGTTTATGGCTTTAGGCCCGGCGACACTGGTGACTGCTAACTCTGCGCACGCTAAGTAAGGGGGCTACAAAATGAAGGTGAATGCTGTGCTTTCACAAGCAATAAAAGTGCAGTGTTCACAATCGCTCGTGTGACTGAACACTCTAAGCAATAAACTGCAAAATGGTAATATTTTAGTAATGTTCTATAAAATAAATTCTTGCTAGACATTTATAATGTGCTTCTAGGTTACGCAACAAGGAATAAATGTATTATTTAAATTATTCCAGTTACAAACACATATATCACAGCAGAAAGATTAATTCTGAGGGGGTTATTTATCAAAGTCGGAATGATCATGTAAAGGTACAAAGTCACTAGCTAACGACAGTCGCACACTACACAATAGACGGCTACTGACACGGTCGTGACTTCACTATGGGATTCCTCTGTTTAGTAAATAAAGAGTAGAGAATCAGTGCATAGCAATCCAATGTATGTATGCATTTATTCATTTATATAGCGCTACTATATTACGCAGCACTTTACAGAGATTCATCATTCACTTCAGTCCCTGCCCCATGGAGCTTACAATCTAATTTCTCTATTCAGTCACACACATAGACAGACACAGATGTATGTTTCTGGATTGTGGGAGGAAACCCACACAGGTGCAGGGAGAACGTACAAATTCCATGCAGATGAAGTCCAGGGTGGAATTGAACCCAGAACCCAAGTGCTACAAGGCAGTCAAATTCCCACTTTGATTAATAATCCCCTGATTGTTTATAGTACTCCTCTTAGAACTCCAGATTGCCAACAAACCATCTCATCATATTGTTATTACGGAGCATCAACAAAGAATACAACACTGGACAATGTGTGAATTCCAGCACTGCTGTGAATGGGGTTGGGGAGGGGTAGATATAGAAGTTATAATTCACTGGGAACACAGAGAATTTGACTCTGTGCTGCATCACTTTGGGAATTTGGTTGCAGACCTAGAGGGTTAGGTCTCCAGGTCAAACCCTGATGGCTCCCAGGTCCCACAAATTATAGGCATAGCCTAATATGTGCAGAGGACATTCTTTCAGTTGGAGATACCAAACATAGCCAGTGACCATATAACTGCTAATTAAATATATATATACTATGTCATTATTACTCCCACAAGGCTTGGGCCACAGTAGCAATCGCTGTAACAGCAATTAACTAAGAAATAAAAACTTGGGGTTTGATTTGCATACAGAGCTGGAACTTGCAGTGCTAGAATGAAGAAACCCCAGCATTTCTAATGCATAGCAACACAACGTGTTTTTTTGGTGGGGTTCCCTGAGCTTATACCTTTGAGAAAAGTGCATCGATTTTAATAGCTAGTGTGGCCCCTCCCATAAATCCAATGATAAATGTTACTTTCCAGTGTTCCTTTGTTTACTCTAGTGCAAAAGCAGAAATCGGCATTAGAGTCATTACTAAATACTTCCAGGCAGTATATGCACAAGGCACATTTATCAAGAGCATGAATGACTTGGTGTATTGTGACTTCTGCTCATTTCACTGCTTCTAGATGTGGGTTGTAGAGGCAAAAACATACGAGTTAGCACATGCAAACTTGTCTTTATTTGTTTATTTTGCTGTCAAAATTTCTGCCTCCAATAGTTTAGTACTATTCACCCATGGTACACTTACTACTGGAGAACCTTTATTGCTACAACTTTTAAAGACAAGAATCAGTGCTTACAAATTGCCCAATCTGGCTGGGGCAGAGTTCATACTGTTTCATGACATCATCCCAAGTAATAAAATACATAGCAAATGCACTGTATAAATAAACTTGCCAATAGTATGGGAAGCATGGCACTACCCCCGCTTATTCAGCTCACCATGACATAATACAAAAAATTGCACTGCTTTCTGGCAATGCAACACATAAACGCTTAGCTTTACGCCATCAGGCGGGAGGCTAAAGTAAAGCTTATTATGACTCAGGTTATATGTCTCTGTTTCTTATACAACTAGTTGTAAGTTGACCCAACACACATTTTCACTTTCTCTCAATGACTGCCATGTTCCTGGAATAACCAGCCCCCTTTCCCATTGCACGTTTTTTTCAATGGCACTGAAATAAGATGGTGAAATAAAAGGGTTTATAAGAAAGAAGAGTTTCTTAAGGAGAAAGAGAAGTGTGATGGAACTAAAGAGGAACAAGAAAGGCGTCTCAAATTGACAGGAAAGTGAGATGGCGTTATCCAACACACAAGGCCACAGATACAATGGTTCACTGAGGAGAAAATCCAAGAGCAGCTGTCACTCTATCAACCAAATGAAGGGGTCAGGTGGGTTTCTGGGAACACACACTATTTTTGTGCTAGTGTCGTGTCTGTCAGTGTGATATGCGAGAGTACTAAGCATGTGAGATGACCAGTTGGAGGTACAGCTGTCTCTCTCTCATATAGACTGGGTGGCTTTCAGTTTCACAGCAGGCAAAACCTGCATGGGGAAAAGTGCAATAGAATTGAGACATTCCTTATTTTAGCTGACACTTTTTATAGATTCTAATTGTAAAGAGTCCGTACGTATCTATTGTTTGCAGCCCGTAGCTCAGTAGTAGACAGGGAAATACTAGCCTATGCAGAGGGAGTATGGATTTCTTTCCTGTGTCAGTGCTTTGTAACTTGGCAAATCATCTTGTATGAATGTAAGTATGTATAATTTTATTTATAAAGCTCCACAAATTTACGCAGCGCTGTACAATTCAGCAATACAAGTACAATACAAACAAGGGAAAAGTGCATTAAACAATACAAGTAAGATATTACAAGGATACATCAAATTAAGTGCTAGGTAGTGATTGACACAAGAGGTTGGAGGTCCCTCAGATAGAACGCACAGAAAGGCCTGTATATCTGCATGCATGTATCCATGTATAGCAGCGGTTCTCAACCTTTTGTGGGTGGCGACCCCAGGCGCTGACGTCACCGCGCCGCGGGTGATGACGTTTTGGCCGAACGTCATCACGTATGCACGTAACGTGGTGACATTTTTGGCCAACGTCACCCCGCAGGAACCCTTATAAGAAGGGTTCCAGCAGGTGCTTCCGGATGCTGCAGCGGTTCTCGACCCCCGTAGGATGGCCTCGCAAACCCACAGGTTGAGAACCGCTGATGTATAGTAACGCAACTTTGGACTACTGATACACAAGGTATGGACCAAAAAGTGCTATACTGTGGCTATTAAAAGGGAACTACAGTCAAATTACATCTTTACATATGCACTACTATACCTTAGTGAGAAGCGTTTTCTCCCCAGTAGATGTATCATGTGACGCATAATGATTGAGTTGGCAGCACTGATAAACTCCTGCACCAGGAAATGTGTGTGTGACATCTACTGGACAGTTTTCCATGAAAAGGTTGCCTCCCCCGGACATTTTTGCCCTACTTACTACTTAGCACACATGCACAAGTCATCTTTCCCTCTGTAATCTCCTGCATTCCAAGCTTAATTTATGTGGCCAA
>WMED01009979.1:0-16016 GCA_019650415.1 Pipa parva | reverse complement strand
ATTATTGATATAAGTGATAATGCACTAGATAGTGCGTTTCTGCGCTTCTTTCACAGATTTATTGAATTAAAAACCATTTTATGGTGTGTGCAAATATATATATCACATTTTGTTCACCTTGATGCAAAAATAATGCTAATGTAAAATATAAAATGACAATGTGACCTCTACTACATCTATATAATAACATTATGTTCTATTTATTATTTTACCCTTTTTTTAATTGCCCTCAATCTGCCCATTAATTCATTTAAGTCTTACTGGTTGTTACATTGAGAAAGCAGAATCCTTGACACAATTGATTATGTGAATTTATATAATAGATCAGAAACAGCAATGTATGCGGAAGATTGTGATTAAAAAATGATGAAGAAAGCCTTTCCCTAAATTATCAAGTAAAACACAATCTTTAAAACAAATATCATCTGCCAGATTATCTAGCAAAGTATCTAAATTTCTCCACCGAGTGAAAGAAAACAAGGTATGTGGGCACATTCATATTTCGTTATTTCTTCTGTGCTTTTACTCTGAACCTCTATTTCTTATCATTTAGCTGATATGTACAATCTATTATACATTCACAAGACCATCAGTCACTCTCATAAGCTGGGCACAGGAATTGATTTAGACAACGCTGCAGTTCTGACAGCAATTGGGAGTCACTCCAGCTTTAAACTATCAGTAAGGCTCCTAAAGTTCATGCGTGCAGCCTGACTGTTTTATGATAACTGAATTTTATTGAAGTTTCGCAGAGAGAAATGTACAATAAAAGATTGGTCTTCAACGGCTGTAAAAAAATAAAATAATTGAAATAGAAAAAAAAAATACAGAAATGAGAACTGACCTTTCTTGTTTGAAATACATTAGCTAGTGATTCAAGTGATACAATTCATAACTAATGTGTTGAAGAGAATATATGAAAAAAGCACCTTTTTCAGCATGACATTATGAATAGCATTCTGCCCTCTTTCTTTCTATTTCGTTGATATTGTCTAAAAGTCTGCACTTCCTTTCAGCTCATGTTTCTCTAAATATGATGCAGGACATAATTGCACAGATACAGAATGGAACCAAGTTCACACTACTGGCAGCATGTTTAGTGCTAACATGAAGAACAAAGACAGCTGTTCACAACCTAGACCTGGGGCAGGGGTCGGCAATCTTTGCAGAGGAGGGAGCCATTTCACTCCTGACCTAAGGTGTTGCAACCATGCTATGAACTAGTTTCACTATTTGGTGGTCAGTGAGAAAAAAAGAACTGCACATTTTCCATGAGGAATAGTAAATTGGACCCCATTGGTCCAGAATTTTTAAGGAACAATTCTTTTATCATATAACATTTCTGTTGGGGCTGTATACCAGGACGTATTATATTGTAAGCTGTTTGCCTTAAAGGTTAAATAAACCCTGTCTATAAAGAAAGCTCTATTTACCTATTGTCAAACAATATAGTGATTAAGAAACTCATGACTCACCTCTTAATTCAGCAGGGCTCAATATCCCCCTGTAACTACTTTGTCTCTATAAGCAAGTTCTTTGTATAGGCAGTGTAGGGTTAAAGCCACTCCCCCTCCTCTCCCTGGCTTCTATCTGCACAGCTGACCACACAGGTGGTCAGATAGCTCTTATCTGTACATGCTCGGAGTTTTAAACTGGCTTTTTAACTGAGAAGAAGGGATGGAGTTTCCCCTCATGAACAGCTGTCTCTATAGTGAGTGATATCACTCAGGGTGGGGCTTATTGGCACTGCACATGAAGAGTCTGTACACAGAATGGCTGCGGGAGAGAACTGTTTAAACAAGAGGGAAGTATTACTGATCCCAATTTACATTTTAATGTTTAAGCTGGGTTTCTATATGTATAGTATACAGTATGTCAAAAACAAAAGAATTTTTTAGGTGCAGCGCTAAAAATAACAATTAAATAAATGAGTCAATAAATAGTCCTCAAATGAATGTCTGTGAATCAAAAAAAGTCAGTGAAAAAAAGTCCAAACAATGATAATTTCCTGCTGCTTCCAACTGAAAAAAGAGGGGTGTCCTTCTCCAAACAACACCCAATAATGTGGAAAAAATTGCAAAACCTGTGAAGGAAGCGCAGAGACACTACATAGTGCTGAATCAATTATGCTTATGCAAATTTATAGGTGAAACACAAAACGTCCCAAAGTAGTGTTGAGAATACAGAAATGAACACCTTTAAACAAGTGCAAATTATTTAGACCATTTGGTTATGCTATATGCTCACCAGATGCATATGGTGATCTCAGCATGTACAGTATATATCAATAATTCTCCAGAAACGTGGAAAAAATCCAATCAAATCCAATAACCGGTTGGGAACTCGATCACAATTCATGGAAAGGCAAGCAAAGGTACTCTCATAGCGTAATACAGTCTTTTTTTATTTCAAATAAAATGAACAAATGAGGGTACTCACAATTTCAACATAAAAAATAGGCCTTAAAAGTCCACGAATGTGATCGCTAACAAGGACTGGAACTGCAGGGGTCTCCCCTCAACGCGTTTTGCCGTAGCTTCTTCAGGAGGTAGAAAGTGGAGATATGGCGTGTATCCTTTGAATGAATTTTGGCTGAGGTGTTCTGTTATTAGGCTAAATGAGTAATAATGAATGCTGTTTTCACTCTTTAACACCTTTAGCGGGGTGAATTAACAGAGAATTGCGTACCATAACATTTCTCTTACAGAAGATAGTGCTGGGAAATGATTACTTTGGGCTGCTCCGCTTCTGTTTTCCCTGCTTTGCAGACAACTAATTGTACAAAGTAATAAAGGATTGAAGCTTGGAGCCAAATCTTGTGTCTTTTTATTTGTGAATACACAACATGTTTCGAGTCCCCAGGCTCTTTATCAAGTGTACAGATACAATCACAGTGAATGCTTAAAAGCCCATTAAAATCCCACCTCCAAGTGTCCATTGGCCAAAAAGTCCACAGAAAGGGTGACTGCTTAATAAATAAGCCTCACTCCTTTAACTTCCATACAAAATACTTGACAAAACCACTGCCTAAGCCTACCACTACAGGTATATCAAGGTTACAGTGCTAAAAATATCTACTTAATTACAATTACCTTTAATTCTTACAAAAAACTTAAAGGATACATTACCATTGATATTTTTCAACAATTCATTCCTAGATAATTCAGAAAGTTAAAATGTGTAATAACATTTAGCTATGTATTACAATAAAGGTTTAAAACTCCAGGACAAATGTGTGCATAGTGCGACTCAATCCCAGTGTTTGATAATTAAAGTAATGTCACTCACACCTTCAATGGAAACCCCGTGTGCCGAAAGTAAGTGACGTCCTTCAGGTGTCTGTAGCAATAGCATAATCCAAAAGAGTAACCTCAAGCACCACCACAGGATAAAAAGTAGACTTTATTCCTCAATTTTTAAAAACAAACATGCCGGCAGAACATCCTACGCATTTCGCGCACATGCACTTAATCACAGACATTAAACGGCAGGGTAAACATTGCTTAAATAGCAAAAGTCTCATACTGGCCCCTCTCCTCATGCGTATAAATCTTCAATTAAACAGTGTAAGACTAAGTAGAATACGCACAGTGAGGATATGGTCACCTGGCTAATTAAGTACACATATACTAATAAAGTTACATAATGCAAACAGTAAAAAAAGTTCAGTTAAATGCAACAATTGAGGATCATGAACCAAATAGAGACATTATGAATGTCCTAAAAAGCAAATATTGATATAGTATGTCAACTAAGACTGTTTAAAAATAAAGATTGTTATAAAGTAGAAAATAAGTGATGAATGGGTTTAATAAAGTAAAATAAAGCAAGCCAAAGATCTTAGACGTAGATTTCTAGATAGGGGTTATCCAACATGGATGAACGAACGTGTTTACTGCTGTTCTTTAAATATCAGATGTACCTCTTTATTGTAGTCTAGTTCTTCACATAGAACTTTGACAGACACTACTTCACCATTGCCTACTAGCAATGTGACTCTAGTCTTAAATGTCACTCAATTATCCCTCCTTTTATTACATCATTTAGTAAAGAATTTTCACAGATTAAAAGTATAGTTGAAAGAAATTTACCCATACTTCCTAATGATCCAGATCTTAAATACATACTTTTACAGACTTATTGATGTGTTTCTACTATCTACTAGGGCACTGACTCTCTCTACTATTTTATCTCATTCAGAAATTAAGCAATCAAATACATATAGTTGGCTACATACTAAAGGCAACTACAAATGTGGTAGTAATAAATGAATTTGTTGCTCTTTTAAGACTATTACCAAGTTCTTTAACAGTAGTGTTACCAACAAACAATCCACTATTTCTCACTACATAAATTGTAATACCAAATTTGTAGTTTATCTTCTTACTAGCACCTTGTGTAATGTGCAATATGTTGGCAAAACCACATGTCCACTTAAAGTCAGAATTCGAGAGCACTTAAATGATATAAAAAATGGTAAATCTACTAACATAGCCAAACACTTTAAAATGCATCTGAAGGATCTTTCTTGCCTTAGAGTACAGGGGATAGAATAGGTGTTACTAGGCAGTTGGGGGAGGGGAGATCACCTTAAACTGCTGAACAGAAGAGAAACCTTTGTGATTTAGGGGGGAATTCACCATTGAGCGAAGTGAACTCCGAATCCTTCGGCTCACTTCGCTCAATGGTGAATTCCACCCTTACACTTTACAGACTAGACAACCATATGGTTTAAACTTTGAATGGGATATTTTACTTTTTGTAGATTAATTTATTTTATTCTTTGTAGATTCATTTCTATCTTGGTTGTACTTAACTATTCAGCATAAACACTCACATTGTCATATTTCAACATTATAACAATATTCACTAATTTATTCACATAATTCATTCTCTTCTTTCATCACTTACAGTATGTCATAATAGTGATTTTACTATATTTTATTTAATACACATTTATGTGTGTCAATCATTTTAGGTATTCACTTTATTTAACTTTATTTTATTTTACTTTATTAAACCCATTTATCATCATTTATTGTCTACTTTATAACAATCTTTATTTTTAAACATTCCTAGTTGACATATTATATCAATATTTCCTCTTTAGGACATTGATAATGTCTCTATTTGGTTCATGATCCACAATTGTTGCATTTAACTGAACTTTTTTCACTGTTTGCATTATGTAATTTTATTAGTATATGTGTACTTAATCAGCCCGGTGTCCATACCCTCATTGTGTATATTCTACTTAGTCTTACACTGTTTCATTGAAGTTTTATATGCACACGAGGAGAGGGGCCAATATGAGGCTTTTGCTATTTAAGTAATGTTTACCCTGCCGTTTAATGTCTATGATTAAGTGCATGTGCGCGAAACACGTAGGATGTTCTGCCGGCAGGTATGTTTTTAAACATTGAGGAATAAAGTCTTCTTTTTTATCCTGCAGTGGTGCCTGAGGTTACTCTTTGGATTTTGGTTAAACTCCAGGACACATTAATTCCTACTGGTTGCATAGTTTCCAATACCTTAATCCAAATGGCCTCTCTTTGTAAGAGGAGCCTTTGTATACCACCCCCCTCTAATTAGCTATGTAACTACCTCTAATACAAGTCATTTTAGTTGTGCTGTACTGTGTTTGTGTTTAAGGAAATGGCTTAATAAATAAGTATCTTTAGATGTATTTGCTTTTAAATTTATGATACTGTTTTTATGTTCCATTATACACACTGTTATGAGCCTTTTGATTTTACTCACATAACCCAGTCTACATAGGCATTTAAGTAGATATACCACATTCATACAACCTCTAATGCTGACAAGGTGTCTCTTAGTGTCGCTCCACTTTTATAACTAAACATTGGAAGATCATTAAATTGTTTGTCATACTCCTCATCACTCTGTAATATAGGCCAGTGGGTTTTAATGCTATAATGCCGTTAAATATCCATGCATCCCTATTCTGTATTTTTTTGCCCAAAATATATAAGTCCCTTTATAAATCACCAGGCAGACCAATTGTAGCAGGGAATCGATCTATATTAGAACCCCTATCCCAATTTGTGGACCATTTCTTACAATCATTGGTAAAATATATTTCCTCTTAAATTAGACCTAAAGCAAAACATTAAAATACTTACCTTATATAGAGCTGATTGATTACAGTCACAGCATGAGCTATGCTGTAATTAGCCGGCAGCCGATGCTTCCTTCACAGCGCTGGCTGACTGAGAAACAAGCGCGCAGCTCCACTTCATTCACCGGCCTCATACATCATCATGCTCATTGCGGGGAGCGTTCTTATTGGCACCTGCAATTAACGTGATGACATTTAAGCCATTTTTCACCTGGGGTGAAACAAGTTGGGAGGAGCTTCACGCTGGCTACTCAGTGAGCTAACACTGTGAAGGAAGCATTGGATGCCAACTAATTACAGCACAGCTCATGCTATGACTGTAATCAAACGTCTCTGTATAAGGTAAGTATTTTAACAGTCCTTTTTTATTTTTTTGCTTTAGTTCTCCTTTAAAGACACTAAATATTTGCTAAATCGCCTTAAGAACTTACAACTAGTGTTGATCGATGAAAAAAGTTGAAATTGTCACGATTATTACAATAATCAGGTGTTCTCGATGATTCGATGATTTTACAAAAATCGTATCAATAATAGTCATCACTTGATAATTGTTATTACATATACATATTACATTGGCGCTTCCTTCAATTTTGGCGGCCAGAAAATCAGGGCAGAGCACACCAGTGGTGGGGGGCGTGGGTGAACAATGTCACCACTGGGTTGTGTATAGATCTCATTGGCTGCTGAAATCCCATGACTGTTTTTTATATATATATGGCTTCACTGGCTGATCAGCGTCATTTGGCTTCACTCTGTGTCTAGAAGAGAACGCATATCTGGCTCTCCAAAGCTTTTTTCAAAGCTCTGAACCAGTTTGCCTGTATTTTCTATCCTTATTAGAGATTAGCAAGCTTAGAATAGAGCAAGATTGGAAAAATATAAGTTAGTTAGAGACTTGGAAAAAGCTCTAGCAATCTTACTGCTGCAGGGGGGAAGGAGGAAAAAGCAGGACATCAGCGGGCGCATATCACCATGTGCGAAGTGAGTCGAAGGCTTCGCAGCTCACTACACACAATGGTGAATTAGCCCCAAAGAGTAGATCTAATTGAGTAAAATGTTACAGATTTTGCAACATCTGAAGTAATTCTAGCAATTCTAAACAACTGATGTTGAAATGTTTTTAAATCACTGAAATATATATCAGATGAAAAGAACCATTAACACCACTGAATGAAAACTTGAACTTTTAATTGACATGTTTTGTATTGCCGTTCTGTACCATTAACATGCTTTCTTTGACGTCAGCTTCTGTTCCATTGTTTTTTCATTAGCCTACCTTGAACTATACTGAACTTTTCAATTCAATTTTTTTTTCAATTAAATGTTGAATAATACATATTCATGATTTGGATTCTACAGTCAAAGCGTAAGTAGAAGTATTTCAAAATAAAAACACCTCATTTTCCAAAGCGGATACAGAGTTTATGTAAATGCAGAATGAGGACAGTCCTCGATATTTAGTAAGTAAAAGGACTTTTTCCAAACTTATTGTCCCTTAAAGGTACATCTCTTGGAATTATGTTTCTGTGTGATTTTTTTAAATATTCATGCTAGATGAATTCCATCTATCATCATCCAGGTTTCCTAACTATAAAAAGGTTAGATGTACATGAAATGACGAGTCGTCTGAAGGTGTATATTATTAGGCATAGTTATTTAAATAGATTGTATATTATATTAAAATTACTTAAGACAACCATACAATTTGCATAAAATGCTTTAAAGGAGAAGAAAAGGCTAACAAAGATTTAGGCTTTCAATAATGCATTAGTTTAGGCATGATCTTGTCCTAAAAACACTATGGGGGTAATTCACAATAGTGCGAAGTGAGGTGCTTAGTCTTTTCCTCACTTCGCACTGACTGATATGCGCTCGCTGATGTCCTGCACGCAGACATCAGCGAGCGCTTTAAAGGGATTCCAGTCTCGGCGAGACCAAAAGAGTTGCCTCGCCGAGACTGGAATCCCTTTACAGCGCTTGCTGATGTCTGCGTGCAGGACACCAGCGAGCGCATATCAGTCAGTGCGAAGTGAGGCGAAGACTCCACACCTCACTTCGCACTATCATGAATTACCCCCCATGTTACTAATAATCTGTTTCCCCAACATTGTCCATGAAGACTGATATCTTTATAATATTGGACAGCTTTCTCCCCTTAGCTGCTGGCTAGGCACTTGCATTTTTTAGGGATTCATGCAAAATAGTCTGACTAAAGATTCATCTTAA
This sequence comes from Pipa parva, assembly GCA_019650415.1. NCBI lineage: Eukaryota > Metazoa > Chordata > Amphibia > Anura > Pipidae > Pipa > Pipa parva. The sequence continues at coordinate 7,651 of WMED01009979.1, read as the reverse complement.
GCCTGCAAAATAAAATAACTTTGCTCCAATACATAAGGATTTAGCGCTGTGTATTCAAGTTTGGTCCCCTTTTAATCTATACTGTTCCTTATTAAAGGGATGATGTGGCTAGGTTATTTAGGTGTCTAATCATTCAATCTAAAGCTGCAGACAGGAAGAACCTTGTGTTTTGCTGCTAAAGTAATGACTTTGTAGTCAGATGACTTGTTTATTTATAGAGCTCTTTAGTCTTGGAGAATTCTCTTGCAATGCTATGCTGTTCTTGCTTGGCATTTGTAATCTCGCACAATGCTTCCATATTACCATAGAGATGCAGGATATGCCGCTCACACACCTACAAATCTACATATCTACATAACATAAATAATTAAATACAGTTTCTGAAGACGAGTGAGTTAATGATTACATGCACTGGATATCCAAAAACTAATACAAATTCAGATTTAAAATACATGTTACACACACAGTATGTATGTACATGAAGAAGTAGGTCATAACTTCATGTCTTGTAGAAATGTAATTCACCAGCCATTCATTTTAAAAATCCATGCGCTGGATTGAAATGCACCTTTAATATTTGTAAAATTGCTGAAATATTCATCCATGCACATGCTATTAACAGTAACGCGTTATAATAAATGCATATCCTGAAAAAAAAGGATGTTGGTGCACAAAGGACCTTGCTCTGAACATCTGCCTTTGAATAACTAGAAAGGTCTTTCACCCCCAAGGAAATCAGACATACAGTACTTGAAATATTAAAGGATAGAATGACAAAACCACTTAAAAGTAAAATTTCCAAACAAACGGTATAGCACATTAAAATAGTATAAAAACCATGAAAGCAATAGAAACAGAATAAAAAAGTCCAATAGTCCAAATGATAAATAAGTAAAAGAATATAATGATCCTACCACCTGCCCAGATACCTCATGACTGTAGAAAGTTCAAGTAATTCTGAAAAATCAGAAGTAAAGTGGAAGTGCTGGATGACAAAAAAAACAAACAGGAAAAAAGGGGAAATCTCCTAGTGTGATACCGCCAGATACAAATAAAAAACAGTGACAATGGTGATATCACAAAATATGAATATCTACAGATGTGCTGGGATATTTCTCTTAAAGTGATGTTTAAGAGGTAGTGCACTAGATCAGAGGTCCCCAACCGTCGGTCCGCAGACCAGGACTGGGCTGTTGGGTGACAGCCAGCTCTGCGGCCCTGCGCCTGGTCAGAGCACGCTCTGTGTGGTTTGATAATGTTCTCTGCCGTAGCCATGACAGCTCGCAGATCCTGGCAGAGAACATTATGCAGGACGGGGCAGGGCATCGGGCGGGTCTTTGAGAAGCAGCCATCCACAGCACAGCATGGTACTTGTTGCACGGGACGGAGCGGGGCATCGGGCGGGTTAGTGACGTGGCCCTACAGCCCAGCATGGTATGTACTTGACTCCACCCCTCCATAACCCCACCCCCATATGACCAAAGCTCCACCCCTGCTCCACCCCCACCCCACCGGGCCATGGAAAACTGGTCTTGCTTAAAGCCGGTTCCTGGTGCAAAAAAGGTTGGGGACCTCTGCACTAGATCACAGACTAATGGGGATATACAGTAACTTCACTTTATATGTGCAGTGAAGAGTAATAAGCACTCATCAAATAAAATAGCTTTTAGCTCATGTAAATAGGTAGTGTAGCTCTAAATCTTATCGATAGCGTCTCTCCAAACTGGACATCAGTGGCTTGTGGAACAATTATACACTGCAGTGGGTGATGATGGGTGAAGTACTAAAATGAAGCACTTTAAATGTAATTATGTAGTTCCTTACACAATGCATATGAGTGCAGCGTCCTCTTCATTACATATATGCAGGAGATAATGCCAAAAGCAAGACCATAGTGTGATATGGTAAAGTAAAAGAGTAATTTATTAACAATGTATTGTACTCACAAAAGTAGATAAAAATCAAGCTTGCCAGTATGAACGTCTCAGTCTCTATGCATTTTGCTGATTAAACATCAGTTTCATCAGGAGAATGTTGCTGGAAGTGAAGATATTAGGTTCTGGAGAGTTCCAGGGCTATTTCTAGTGTTTTGGGACTTAGTCACGTGTTTTTCCGGTGCGTGAAGATGTCAGATGCTAATGACATCAGACATCACATGATGCATTCCAAATAAAGGAAGTGAGTACCGGTTTTGCATCCCACTTCCATCTTTAGAGTGGATGCCAGCCAAAGGTCCAAAAAACAGCTGGGAGAAATGGTTATGATTTTTATGTGCTAAAAGCTATTTTATTTGGTGAGTGCTCCCACATAGGGGGTTTATTATTCTTCAGTGCATGTATATAGTGAAGTTATACCCCCATCAGTCTGTGATTTATTGCACTACCTCTTATACATCACTTTAAGAGAAATATCTGTAGATATTCATATTTTGTGATATCAACATTTGTCTTGTTTTTTATTTTTATCTGGCGGTATCACACTACACCCAGAGCGGTCTTTCCGAGTTTAATAACTTTCGCCCCACGTGGTGTGTCTTTTAAACCACTTCACTTTGTTTGACTTTACCTTCTTTGATTTGTTTTGATTAATGTTTTTGGTCGCTGAGGGTCACTGAACCAACCAGTTTATGAATGAATCTAAGGCTGGATTATTTGATTTAGAATTCTTTTCATAATTTCTGTTTCTAGAAGGGAGCTGTCCTATAGTTCTTCCAGCCTGTGCTTCAATCAATGGCTGGTTGGTAATGGACCCTGGCAAACTGAAGACCATCTATACAAAAATAGTAGCGCTATATATGAATGAATTAATAATAACAATAATATATGTAAACAATAACAAAACTGTACACAAGATATAAAATGATACTAAATAAATACAGACTAATGGATGCATATATAGAGTTACTGTCCTTAGCTAAAAGAAAGCCACATGAAGTTCGCATCTGTCTTATGAAATACTTATAGCTGCAATTCCCATTTCAGTGACAGAATTGTAAGATTAGGATGTCAACAGTTGTGTTTATCCCTCTGACCAATCCCCATTTGGCTGGCAATTATCTTACACTGCAACAGAAAAAAACATGGCTGCTCCACTATATCATTGTAGTGCTTCACCATTAATATTTCTTTCAAGGTAACTGAGCTAAAGTGACAAATAAGGAATGCATCTTAACCCAAACATTAACGATATATGTATGGTTACTTAACTAATGAAACCATCAGTCATTGAATAAAATGTATTTGTGTTTTTAGCTTTTTCTTTTAAAATGCTTCCAAACCGCTATCCCTTTTCCGAGGACATTTTTTTTTTTTTTTCAAAATCATATAAAGGTGCCATGGTATTTTGAACTCAATTTCTACTAAAGCTTAGTAAGTGCATTCCAGGTGTATTCTATGTTAGAATCTAGCCATCTGTCAGACAAGATAAGCTATTAAGTGCCAGTCAAGACCATGAAAACTTAATATTGCTCATCATTGTCAGGATTCAAGACCATAAGGCATCCATCAACTCTTCCTAAAGTCACCAGATAGTTAGTGTCATTCTAGAATTTTAGATCAGTCTATGAAAGTGCTGAAATGTGTTTTACTTTACTTGTATAGCATTTCAAAGAAACCACAATTAAATGTCAATCAAAACTAGAAAAACACTGTCAGAGTACTGACCAGGTGCTGCAATTTTCATAATAAAGATCACTTCTTTTGATGCTACTGAATTACTAAGTCTGATAATATTTTCGTAGGTTGCTATTTTTCTTGTCATAGATCTCACATTTTTACCTCTGGCTTATTTCATGTATGTGAGCCATCAATTTAAGATGTATATAAAAATGACAGTTGTAAGACCTGGAATAACATCCCGTTCTGATATATATATATTTTTTCACATTAGCTTTTATTAAAGTATAGTGTAGCTAAAAGGAAATCAACCAGTGACATTTTTTACACTTTGCAGTTCTTTTTTTTTTAATAAAACTGCAAGAAAAATGGGTTACTGTTTTCCAGATTTAATATAGTTTCTCCTTTGTGTAGCAGTATACCAAGAATTTATGATCAAACTGAGAAAACAACGTGTATATATATATATAGTATATATATAGTTCAATGGCATACATGTCGTATTTTAATATACAAACGTTTGTACATATTGCCAGTTTTAAGGAAAATGCTCTGTGTGCCATTCACGAAATCTAAAATTACACTATTTGTTTTTCTTTTACAGGTAAATCATACCCACACAGAAAAAATAATTACTATTTATTGCATCATCAGCAGTCTTTCCATGCAACGCATTAGCAACTGGTTGAAAAGGGAATGGCATAATTCTAGTATTTCTGGGCTATTAATGTCTTCTCTTGATCCTGTGCACTGGCTTATGGGTAGAAAGATTTCTGGGTACCCCTTGGTAGAGGCAAACCATTACACATGTCTAATTTGAATGACTTTTTAACATTTTAAATTACTAATGAACTTCCTATCCCATAGGTCTCTTGTAAGATAGCTTGGTGTGACCACTCCTAGAAAAGGAGACCATTTAGTCATGAAGTTTGGGAAAGTCCTGTTTTAGGCCACATGCTTTTTGATCTGTGAGAAATATTGCTGTGCTATGGAAAACCTAGCTTAGCAGAAGTGCATCCCTAGTGAGTTGGGAACTAATATTTTAATATGTGCAATGGTATTGCTAAACCGTATTTACTAAGAACTACATTTACCATGCACTTCTCCTTCAAGTGCATAAACCAGGCTAACACAGTCCCCTCAGGGAAGCAGGTCCCGGTTACCAATTGGAGTGGGCTAAATTCTACTTAAAGATACATAAATTAAATTTGGTGCAGCATGAACAATATACAGGGCACCAGTGGTTCTCTTAAAATAGATCAATATTTATTAAAGAAACAACAGCAATAGGTCAAAATTCTTATTAAGTAGGTTGATGTTGAGAGTTGCAGTTCGCATAAGTCAGAGTTACAGTAGTATATTCATATCTCACATCTATATGAATGAATAAGGTAAATACAGATAGATCCAATTACCAGAGAACATTGGCAAATGTTATACAAAATTATACAATATACAATCGCCTAACCACAGACCTTATATATATACACAATACATATAATTTGCATGCAGATTCATAACACCTAGCACATCATGGTTACCACTCCAGTCCACAACCTCCACTCAACAGGCATCCCAGTGTTAGCTAGGGGAATCCAGGAGGACCCCACTTTCATTGGGAGGGACTCCAGAGGCCTTCCTTCTGCGAGAGGGCTCTCCCCTGATCCATAAGCCTGTCCTGCAACATCCCTGTGCTGTGCAGCCTCAATCATCAGAAGACATGCACTGGCCCCCTAGGCCACTAACCTCCTGTTGGAGTGTTGAGCTACCCATGTAACTAATCCCTACTCTGTCACTCTCACTCCCTAAAGTCAGCTAACATAAGTAGTCTCTCTATCCTGGTTTCCCTGTGGTTTCTCTCCACCAGGAGGGTGGAGGTGAGAGTTGCGCTTGCAACTCTAACATGGCAGCAGGCAGAGGGCCCAGGCTCACCCTAAGCACTTGCTTAAGTAAACTCCCATGTGAACTCTGATTGGTTACCCTATCTCTGGGCAGGCTATAGAAGGACCCAGAAATTTCTGTAACAGATTGCTCAGAAAAATCATAACAAAAGAAGAAGAAAAAAAAACACTTGGAGCAGAGGTTATCAGCAAATCCTAGGCCCTCCTTCTGTTATCTTTGTTCAGTCTGTTACTTGCATGCAGCATTTAAATGAACTAGCAGCTTTAGAGCAAAATTTACTAAACCTGAAAAGGTAAATTTTTGGATCTTATACCCTGTAAATATTGCTGTTTGATTGGTAAATATCGATCGGTATTTTTTTAATCAATTTTTTACCAATCGAAACATTTCAATCAATTTTTTGATCGGATTTTTAGCCAAACTACTAATCCATTCGAAAGATTAAATCAGTAAAATCAATCAGAAAATATCAATAAATATTTACTTAACAACGACATTTACAGGGAATAAATTTGAAAAGGTTGAAATCGATCTTTTTGAGTTGTAGCAGACTGGGATAGAATGCCACTGATTTTGTGTAAAATAGTGTATTGTGAAGCAGTTGTGATGTGTATTACATGGTATATTTTTCATTGTTCTGGATGATGTTGTGTGCAGCATACTGGAGCAGTATATAGTATAGAGAAAGCAGGAGACAGTTCTGGAAGAGTTCATCCAGAAATTTCACCTGTGTCTCAGGTGAGCTGAGTTACTAATTAAGGGGCTTTATAGAATGTTTGCCTCTTAGTAAAAGGGTTCACTCTTCCCCAGATTGCTGAAGGGGAGGTTCCACCCAGTGATACATATTGCTGTGTGTTAAAGAGTATCTGGGGGTAGGAGACCTCTTGGTGTTCCCTAGGTCAAAAGTTGTCCTGCAAAGCTATCATTATAGCTGTAGTACTGAGAGAGTGAAGACATTCCTGGGGTAGACTGCCCTAGGGGGATGTTACAGGAGGAAGTCCTGTGGAAAAAGACTATCCCTAGCTTAGAGATAAGTGTAGGGTTAGTTACTGTTATAGGGTGCAGTAGTGCATGCCACTGTAGATAGTAGGAGATTGACAGCCTAAAGCCATAACAGGAGTAAGTGAAAAGGTAGCACCAGAGAGTGAGGTAAACATCCTGCTCTCAGTCAGGGTTCTGAGGTCAGGGTTAAAGCTTCCCTATTCCCCTTGTTCCTGTGGTACTGCTATGTTATGTGGGCAGTGTGGTGGCTCAGTGGTTAGCACTGTTGCTTTGCAGTGCTGAGCTATGGGTTCAGTTCCACCTTTGACTTCATCTGTATGGAGTATGTATGTTTTCACTGCACTTGCACGGGTTTCCTCTGGGCACTCCGGTTTCCTCCCACAATCCAAAAACATACATTTGTGTCTGTATGTGACTGAATAGAGAAACTAGATTGTAAGTTCCATGGGGCAGGGACTGAAGTGAATGATTGTCTGTAAAACGTTGCATAATTTTTCAGCGCTATATATATGAATAAATACATTCATACATGTGGAGAGAAACCAAAGGCTGCTGCTGGATAAATGCTGCTGTTTCCAGTATCAGATGCTGCTAAGAGGAGACCAGAGCATTGGTACCGGTGTTGTGAGTAAAACAACTGTTTATTTTGTTCTGACTTTTTCTCAGCATTAAATGTTGCATGAATTGTGCTTAAATGAAAACTACTGCTACTACTAGCTGTCTGCTTGGGTGTTAAAGGGGCGGTTAATGCTATACTTAGAGGTTTCACTGGATAAAATATGCTACCTGCCCCCCAATCATATGACTAGTTCACCACAGAGTTGAGTAAATTTCACCCTTAGACTCTGAACTGTTTTAGACTGCTTATCTGCAGGTTATCAGTCTTTTAGGACTGCCTTGCATTAAGCTTTCTGAAGAAAGTGAACTTGAATTAAATTTTAGGAGAGGGGGAAAGCTCAGTTAGTGAGGTAAGCCCTTGACTTAGGGAGGAGGGGCTAGGATTAGCTGAAAAACTCTTCTCCAAGTGCACTCGTATTCTGGCTGACGTCTACAGATGCTCCATAGAGAGTATTCTGTCATACTGCATTACCTCCTGGTTCGACAATTGCAATATCTCCGACAGGAAATCTCTC
>WMED01009978.1:0-16016 GCA_019650415.1 Pipa parva | reverse complement strand
GGGAATCTGCTGTTTGCGAATTCGACAGTCGAATTTGCACCTTAGTGAATAACCCCCTGAAAGTCTTAGGCCCTAATTCACCATAGTGCGAAGTGAGCCACGAAGCGTTCGGCTCACTTCGCACATGGTGTTATGCGTATGCTGATGTGCTGCACGCGGACATCAGCATGCGCATTAAAGTGATTCCCCTCCAGGCGAGAGCACTCGAGTCTCCTCGCCGGGAGGGGAATCCCTTTAATGCGCCCGCTGATGTCCGCGCTCAGGACATCAGCAGGCGCATAATACCATTTGCGAAGTGAGCCGAACGCTTCGTGGCTCACTTCGCACTATGGTGAATTAGGGCCTTAACTGGTTGGAATTTTCTTCCCAAGAATTACAAAATTAGACAATAAAAATTTGAATATTTAATCACTAAATATTGTCTGATTTAATCTTTCTAATTTGTAAAAAAAAAAAAAGATTCCCAGGTGAGCTACATACTTAAGATAATAATATTCTCAGTATTTAAACTGGTGTTGTTTTGTTTTGGCAGAGCTAAATAAGTTGAACTTTCTTGCATGTCACGTCATGTCAGTAAAGTTACACAATTCTGTCAGGAAGTCTGGTATGTTGAGATTACACACTAAACAATATTTCTACCTACCAACCAGTTTTGCCTGTCCACTGCTGGACTATCTTTTCTTTACTGAGTAATGGCATGGGTGCAGAGATTTAATTAAGTTTTTAAAAAAGTTAAAGGGAAGACAATGGGTTATTCATTAAAGTCCAAATAGTTGCGTATAGGTGTGAATTCGCTAGATAAAGACAGTCGCAATAGGTTGCTACTGTCACAGTCTCGTCTTTATAATAAGAATATTGTCATAGTTGTGACTTTATTATGGGAAAATTGACGCAATCTTAACTTTAAAAAATTGTCACGACTTTACAATGGGAAAATTGGTGCGGATTTGCTATGGGAATCCGCTGTTTGAGAATTCGACAGTCAAATTCGCACCTTAGTGAATAGCCTTTAATATGCTATATGGTCTGTTTTGTAACTGGAAAAATGCTGCAGTAACATTCTTAACTGCAGAATGCTTGCTGGGCTCTGCATCATAACTGGAGACAGTTTTATTGGTGGACAATCTACATTAATGCTGGGAATTAAAAAAAAAAACAGATTTTGTGAGGAGTAAAAAGACTATGAAAGAAAGTAAATGTAGATTGTTATGAGAGCTTGAGCCTGACACACACAGCGCAAACCATTTCCTCCTGAATGAACATTTCATTCTTTCAAGATATTTCTCTGTGCATATTAATATCATTTATCCTTTTCTTTTAGAATTTGCCATATGGATTGAAATGTTCTGCAGAGAGAGGACTCTGTGCAATATTTCACACTTTCTGCCGTAAAACTAAAATTTCTGGACTTAGCATCTTTGATGATGCTGGCTACTCTATCATACATCACGCTGCTATGCACAATCATGCCATTATTATTTCTCAGCTTGCCAAAGCAAACTTTAATTTGAATCAAAGGCGCAATGATGGTGCTTCAGGTCAAGGTAATTATAACAGGGCCATAAACAACAGTAAAAATAGACTTTTTGCATGGGGTGGGGGTGCCATTGTCCTTCATGGGCGAATGCTTGTGGCCATTTTGTGTGATGTTGTGGGCTGGAAACCACAACAAACTGCATTAACACATCATTTTTTTCCAGTTTATTGTCCACACCAGTAAGTATGCAAAGTAGGTCATTAAGGATACTAGCAATGCCATGATTGTTGTTGGTCTTTTGCCATGTTTTAAAGTGATCTACAGCCTGGCGAGCATTTTAGCATAGTGTTCCAAACACTGACCTTTATTTTGAATATGTTATTTTTTTTCCATATACAATTTTTTTCCCTGGTATTATCTCCTGAATTTCCAGTTTGCTTATTGTGCTATAGGAGCAGATTCAGTACAAATTCCTGTGCCAGCTGTTTATTGCAAAGTTGGATGTAGACAGTAAATATAGATGTTCAGGCCAATGGTTAAAAGCTCAAATCATTGATAAATTTGACTATAGACAGAGTAGCCAAATTTAGACAACATTTGCAGGTTTGACTATTAGCAATGCATTGGTGGTGCAGCATTTATACCTTTTCATATCATCCCTCTACCTCCTTGCTTCTAAACTGCCTAAGTTGATGTCTTGAGGCATATTTGGATATTCTTAATAAGAATATGCTTTGTTTTAGTTTCTCTTGTATGGACAAATTTTAGAGGTCTGTTTCTATAGACAGGACCTCTGTAATTAAACGTAATATTCAAGGCAAGGTCTTGCCAGTGACTTCTAGAGTGGCAAATCACTCCCCTGTCTCTGATACTAGTAGAAAAAATAGTAACCATTGTTTCCTGTTGGATAATCCACACAGGATATTTTGGTTTGTACCGCGGATAATAGCAAGTCCAATTAGGGATTGCTCAGCTGCAAAACAGCCAATTTGACACTGGCCCTAGATTACACTTTATTTATAAATAAAATAGCTCCCAGATCCCCTTCCAAAATTTCAAAAATTCTTTGGTTATGTTTATCTTCACAGTTTTCACTGGTTCAATTAACTGGAATGAAGGAATGCACTGTTTAAACTTTATCTTTCATAGATCATATACAGAATTAAACACACTGTTCTTACCATTCTTAAACTATACATTTTATTTGAAATGTAAGTTATTAAAAGTGACTTTCCAGATTACTTTCAGATTCACTGACTTTTTTTTTTTTTTTTTTTTTGCTTAGGCAGGCTAATTACAAATTGATCTCACAAAGATAGGAATAAATAATTATCTATAGTAAATTGTTATTGGGAGGCTAACCATCTTTATGCCTAAATTCTGATTTCTCAAGCCATAATTCACTAAGGTGCGAATTTGACTGTTGAATTCGCAAACAGTGGATTCCCATAGCAAATCCGCAACAATTTCACCATTATAAAGTCGCGACAATTTTCCCATAATAAAGTTGTGACTGCGACAATATTCTCATTATAAAGATGCGACTGTGATAGTAGCAGCCTATTGTGACTGTCTTTATCTGGCGCATTCACTCCTATATGCAACAATTCAGACTTTAGTGAATATCCCACTCAGTTTGATCAGTCTAGTGCAGTTAAAATAATAAAAGCAAATTGGTTGGTTGCTAGGGGTTATTGTATTGGAGCAAATGCGCACGATCTTATTATGTTTCACCTTTCTTAATTTACATTTATTACCTAACATTGTCATTGAAGTTTCATTGATATATAACAATAACGTTTCATGCTTTACTTTCCATATTCTATAGAATTTTGATAATACTTTCAAAGTCAGGTGGCTTAAATACCAAAAATATCTTTCACATATCTTCCACTGTTTTATGGCAGTATAATAAATGCAATAATAATAATAATAATAATAATAATAAATATTTTATGAGATACTTATTTCTTTTCATAGGGCCAACTGCTTTACATATAGCAGCTCAATGTGGATCCCTAGAAGCTCTCCACTGCCTATTAGCCCTGAAAGCAGACTTTACCATATGTGACAAGCGCGGCTGGATGCCAATACATTTTGCTGCTTTCTATGGTTCTATACCTTGTATTAAAGCTCTGTACAGAAAGGATCCTGGCTTGTTAAACATGGAAACAACTGCTAAGTAAGTTGGTTTAAGGAAAATTAGATTATTATATTTGTATTTTTATTTATGTAGGTTACCCAGCTCTGAACATTATGATAATTACAAACACATTGTTTCAAGTGATACTGACACCTGTGGTTTTTTTGTTTTTTTCACTATTCTAAAGATATTTGAAAGTTACCTATAAGTCATATATTTGCAATTTTATATTAGGTATATAAAATAACTATTTTAGTTATACCCTTTGAATGATGAGTAATAGAGTCCAAGGCTGTACCATTTTGCTCAATAAAGAAGGGTTGTGCGGGATTTAATCCAAATGAACGCTACCCTGTGAGATTGAATATTTTATTAATGATACAAATAAAAGGGGTAAAGATAACTTTCAAGGATCTGTAGAACAGTGAAAAAAAAAACCACAAGCGTAAGTATCACTTTAAGTGACTCAAAAGACACAAAAGTTTTCCAGGTCTCCGCTTCACAGAGCTTAAAATTGAAATGGCAGGGAGACTAACATAGACAAGTAAATGGATAATAAGTGCGAAATCTCTGGAGCATTTTACAGTGAGAAGCAGCTTTAAGCAGAAACTGCTGTATTTAAATGAATTCAATTAAGAATCGAGTCACAAAATTAAAGGTAGTGCTCCAACGTGTAGAATTGTAGATCAGTTTATTGATGTACTGAGGTAGAGAGGAATAGAAATTCAAAGATAAGGGGCAGCGAGAGAAAACGGTTTTAGATTTGTTAAAAACAGTAATGATATGTCCTGAACAAAAATATTTCTCATTGAAGTATGGAGGAGATAGGTAGGCTTTTACATAAGAGAAATGATATAGGAAGAGACAGAGAAGGTGAGGTGAATGTTAAAAGGAATAAAATTAAATTATGTCAGTTCTTAATAGGGAGCCATGAGATGGACAGATGTGAGCAAGGGAGTGCTTTCTTGGAAGGGATGGAGATAATTCTGACAGAATTTAAAATAAACTATGGTGGGAGGTTATATAAGGCCAGCTTGCAGAACATTAAGGGGGTAATTTACCAAACAGCGAACTTACCCTCTGGATCCTTCACATCAGTACGCATACCTCGTTATGCACTCACTGATATCCTGCACGCGGACATCAGCGAACGCTTTAAAGGGATTCCAGTCTCGGTGAAGCTCGCGAGGCGTCACGAGTATAGCCTCGCGAGCTTCACCGAGACTGGAATCCCTTTAAAGCGTTCGCTGATGTCTGGGTGCAAGACATCAGCAAGCGCATAACCGGGTATGCGTACTGATGAGAAGGATTCATAGGGTAAGTTCGCTGTTTGGTGAATTACCCCCCAAGAGTTGTCTAAGTGTAGTAATAGTTCATTAAAATATTTTAAATTAAGTAGGCAATTAAAGCAGCTCTCTTCCTCCCCCTGTATGTGACATATAATGTCACATCGTACCCGCTCCCTTCTCCTTTCAGCATCACATATAGGGACGAAGAGAGCTGCAGAAGTGAGTTTTTCATCTCGCTATCCTGGGAATAGGATTGGGAGATGAAACCAGATCATGCAGTAGTACAGTTAGATGAAACCTGATCGTGCAGCAGTACAGATAGTGTACTGCTGCTGGACACAATCAGATAAGATTATTTTATCATTATAGTTCTCTTTTAAAATCACTTTCCTTATTTAATATTATCTTCCTGCTTGTATATGTTAAAGTATTTATATGAGTGGAGATCGATAGTATAAAAATGCTTGTAACAGTCCTTTCCTTCCTTTTTAGGTATCGCTGTACCCCACTGTTACTGTCTGCCTCCTCTGGAGCAGTTGAAGCCCTTCATTATCTTTTGTCTCTTGGTGCTAACTGGCAAAAAGAAGACAGCTTAGGAAATAATCTCATTCATTTGGCAATTCTTTATTTTCATGTAAACATACTGAAATATGTTATAGATCTGAATATTCCAGAACTTAATGTATGGCAGCATCTTGTCAGTAAGTGCACGTGTTAGCATACATTTTTCACATACACAAACAATACATTTTACTTATCAGTTCTGGTTAGAAATGTTAAAGTGGATATTAGGGTTTTCAACAAAAACAAAACAAGAAATTAAAATTAAAAATCCTTGTCTGAAGAAACTATCCCCAGAACCAGATTAAGAGCACTCGGGCCCTAAGCAAAATCAACAGTGGGGGCCCCCCTTCTCTCCAACCAGTGGTAAGCACCAAGCAACAGTCCAGTAGCAGTCCCATGTCATGCCCAATGCAGTGTCACAGTCATCTTTATATAATTCCCCCAGTATACTGCAGCACTGGCCCCATATAATGCCCCCAATATAGTGCAGCACTGGCCCTATATAATACCCAATGTATTGTTACAATCATCTCTATATAATGCCTCCAGTATAGTGCAGCAGTGGCCCCATATAATGCCCAATGCAATGTCACAGTCATCTCTATATAATGATCCCAGTATAGTGCAGCACTGGCCCCATATAAACTGGTGAGGTGACAACTGGGGCTATGGGTGGGCAATCAGAGATATACGGGAATAATTAAAGATGCTTGGGGGCATTCTGGGTTTTATGTGGCAGTCTGAATTATGAGGCAAGTTGGGCTGTAGAGGGCAATTTGGCAAATGGAGTGGCAATCAAGGGCTGTTTTTTACTTTCAGATTCAGAGATTAGTAGTAAAAGAATTAGTATTTTAAGTGTAATAGTATATTATATATATATATATATATATATATATATATATATATATATATACCATATATACACCATATATATTATAAAAAAAATTGCCTAGCAACCTGGAATCGAGTTAGTTCACTCTTTAAGTAACTCTATATTTGATTCTTATATACAGTGTTATGTGGTACTGTGCATGGCTATGAAACTAGAGGATAATACATGTTACATGAATGCTCATGGTTTGCGAGAAAGATTAAACCTGATTACTGTGTTGCTATATTAAGTAGTCAATACAATGATCATAGCTATCTAAATAGCTTTAAATACTGGTAGATTTTACAATACCATACAACAATATAGATTATTTTTTGTAGAATTATAAGACAAAACTGAGAAGTGTTGTTTCCCTGGTTTTCATTAGCCCAGTGAATTAAACACGGCCTTCTCTGTCTGCAGGTATGTTCAAATCTGAAGAGGAACACAGAAGAGAAATGAGCTTGAGGTGTTTGGAGGTTCTCTGTGTTGGGAATAACATTTTTTGGAAAGACATCTATGAAGCAGGTGAAGGAAGATTATCAAATATAATAGTTTACTTGATTTCAAATGAAGAAGGAGGGTATTTATTATTAGGTTCGGCATTTTGTGACTTATTCATGAAAGTCTGAGGGGGTTATTCTCTAAAGTCCGAATAAAGGTGTGAATTTGCCAGCTAAAGACAGTCGCAATAGGCTGCTACTGTCGTAGTTGCGTCTTTATAATGAGATTATTGTCAGAGTCGTGACTTTACTATGGAAATATTGTCACAGACACAACTTTAAAATATGTTGCTGTCGCGAATTTGCTATGGGAATCCGCTGTTTGAGAATTTGACAGTCGAACTCTGACTTTAGAGAATGACCCCTTGAAAGTCAAGTAAAAGTCTAAAAATATGCATTCGGGCACTTTCCCATCTTTGCTTATTCAGTAAATTCTGCAAGGTAGAAATTTCACATCCTATTTGAGAATTATTGTTTTTTTACCTTGTGTTTGTTTGCCCTCCCCTGAATTAACATTTCCAGGACAATAGGTTGACACATAGCTTTTTCTTGGCCTTACAAATTAAGTTAATATGTATTGATGCCCATAGTTCTGCCAGTGCTGCTATTCAGCTGTGCAGAAGAATGAGAATAAATTCATGTCCTTTAGATTTCATAATAAAGAGATCGGGAGCAACTTTGACTTGGTGGAGTGATTGGTGGTAAATTAAGATTGAAAGAGGTCAAGCAAGTAGAGAGTATGGAGAAGGTGTATTAGATTTGAGAGACCAAGCAAGCCAGGAACTTGGAAGAAAATGATTGGATAGAATATCTGTATATAATATTTTATTATCACAAGTTTCATTTAGAAATCCATATTGGATGTTTGGATAAGCTAGAAACACAATTTCAAATTTTGTATGTTTTTTTTTTTTCATCTCTGTTAATTGGTTACATATATAGGTTGACATAGCACACTTTTTAATTAAGTATAATTTCTACTTAATATTTTTGATCATAGGAGCCATACCGTATCTTGTAGAAATCCTAAAAAATGGCCAAGTGGCTATGGATTGTTTGGCACTGGGAATCTTAAGCAACATTTCAAACAATATTCCTGTTTCAATGGCTCTTGTGGAATCAGGAGCCATTCCAGTCCTCATTACTTTACTGTACATACAACAACCTGAAATACAGTCTCGATGCGCCATTATTCTGTCTGATATTGCACAAGCTGATGGTAATCAAACAACAACAATTGCACAACTGGTAAGATAAACCTGCACTATTTCTAGAGTGGTTCTAATTTCTTGTATCAATATTAACATTTTTGATCCCTGCAGAAAATCTTTGCTAAAATCATCTGGAATTCTTGTTTTTTGTTTGGTGATTGCTACTAGCTCTTGTGCAAGCATAGTAAATACGTGGCACATATTTATCAAGTAAATACCCTTGAAAAGGGTATTTTAGCATTATTTCCACTCTCACAAAATTACTTTTGTGCTGTTATTTGTTACCAGTTACCATTATCATTCTTTCCTGTGCCCACACGAAGTGAAAAGGTACCTGGGTAGGAAAGCAAATTCAACGGAAAGCTCTATATTGATGGATTTGTTCTTAGAGTTTGTTTCCTTTATACTACAATTGTTTAATTATGAAGAATTAAAATAGGCCATTTATGAAATGGCAAATTTAAGCTAGGAGAGTCTGGATAGACCTTTTCGATCCATTTCAGCTCAATTTGTTTATCTATTTTTTACATATTTATTATTACTTATATTTTACTTTTTGTTTTGTATAAATCATATTTTATTACATTTCATTTAAATTATGCAACTGCTTTTGGAGTCTAATTAGACACTCACAATCAGGACAAATACAATATCCTAAAAGAGGCCAGAGTTGCATTATGTTTGTGAATTCACCCTAGGGCTAATATGCCTGTTCTCAAAATCTTGGGCAAGGTTTGCAGTCATTCCTCATCACACTTTGCTGCAGCAGATTTAAGCAGTCTCTTTTTCTGTCACTTTCAAACCAATGTTTCTTGTTTGTATTCTATGTTTCCAAATATTTTCTTAGGATGGAATATTACCTTTGGTTAGTCTTCTCTACAGTGAGTTAGAAGATGTGCTGGTGAATGCATTAAACTGTATCCGTGTGTTGTGTATGAAAAATTCTACCAACCAAAAGCTTTTCAGAGATCTAGGAGGCATACCACCCCTTGTGGAGTTTTTAAGTTCCAAATCAGGTAACGAATACATCTGACAATATTGCACAGTCCTATATTTGTGACTAATAGACAAGAGTGGTAGTATTACATATTTGCCCTTTTACAAAATGTAATATTCAGTGTTAGTAAATTCTAATAAAAAATCTTTTCCAATTTTTATGTTGTGCTAGTTTCCCTATTAAAAGGTACCTACAATTATTTTCTATTTCATTCATGGTATATACCTGTACTTAATATATACATAGGGTATAATAATGCAGTGACATTAGAAATTTGACTAACCTGTGGAACAAAAAATACCTGATCTTTGTCATGCATGGTCTGAAATGACAGCTTTTTAGACCAAGGGGGAGCTTCTATCTTTTATATGCTGGGTAATGAAGTTCTAGAGTGGTGGTCTATAACCATTCATTAAATCATAAAAAAGTGGGCAGGGATATATTGCAATTCATTATTACCCTGTAAGATTGAGTAATACTGCCTATAGTGGTGATGGTGTTGGTAGCCATGACCTAAACTGTCTAAGCTAATATAGAGTGTTCAGAGGTTGATATTGAGATCTTCCAGTTTGATTTTAAAAATCATAAGGCAAATGGGTAAAATTGTCTACTTGTCAGCTTAGCCTAAATAAAATCCAAGCTACATAGCTAATTATTTCTGCTACTTGCTACTCATTGTTTTAAAGGAGAACTAAAAGCTTTTTGCAGGAGCATTGCCCCTGCTCTGAGTAACTTGCCGATATCTGCTCTTAATAGGCATTGCAATCCTCTTCACTTCCTGTTTCTGTGAATTTCGCCAAATAGAGCAAGCACAAGAGAAGTTTTACATCACAGGAACAGGAAGTAAAGACAATTGTAGCACCCGTGAAGAGCAGAAGTAGTGTTTTATTTCAACATTCAGAGTGAGTTAGACATATGAAATATTCAGTATGCAAGTTTGTACTTTAATCTGTTCAAACATGAATTTGGTACATTTTATAAGTTTCCATATTTTAAATTCAATGTTAGCATGCATGTCGTAGTAAACCAGTTAATGCAACATCCCAGGCTGGTATGGTAAACAACATAATTTTTTTATTTGTGTGTTTACATAGACCAGCTGTATTATGTTTTCTTTAAGATCTGCCCTTTGATTTGAATGTGTCAGTATCACTTTAAGCATGTCATTTTGGTCAGTTATCATTGAGTCTTCGCGATGATTAGTTTGGTTGTTACAGATTTTCCATTATCGTTCCATTACAAACTCTTTATAAAGACTGAAAATCTTTGTTCCAGTTTTGTTGAATAAACCTAATGTCATGTTTTTGTTTGCTGCTACAGATGGTCTAGTTAGCGCCTCGTCGGAGGTAATTGTAGAAGTCGCCAGAGGAAACAAACCAATCCAAAAAGCGATTGCAAAAGAAAAGGCGGTTGATTTTCTTATTAAGATCCTCCGTGTAAGGAGCATGAATATTCAAGTAAAAGCAGCAATGGCAGTGGAGGCAATTTCAGATCACAATCCTCCAATACAAAAAGAGTTTGTGGACAAAAGTGCGACAAAACACATTTTAAAGTTGTTGAAGGCAAGATTACTATTCATCAATTACTCTGACCAACGTTAAACATAGTTCTCTAAAAGTTCTGAGGGTTATTCACTAAAGTCCAAATTGTTGCGTATAGGTGCAAATTCAACAGATAAAGACAGTCGCAATAGGCTGCTACTATCGCAGTCACGTCTTTATAATGAGAATATTGTTGCAGTTGCAACTTTATTATGGGGAAAATTGTCACAATCTTAACATTAAAAATTGTCGCAACTTTACAATGGGAAAATTGTAGTGGATTTGCTATGAAAATTCGCTGTTTGCGAATTCAACAGTCGAATTCACACCTTAGTGAATAACCCCCATATATGTGTTTGCATGTAGAGTATTTCAGTTCAGTAACAGGAAACTAGTAAACTGATTGTAATTCTACCCCTAGAGAAAGTAACAACAGCAAACTTCTGAATGTTGATATAAAGGACCTATGAGCCCTGTCTTTATAGTAGTTTGTTTGACTATATTGACTGCAATTGTTAGATTGTTCATAGAAAAACAAATGTGGATATAATTATGAATTCAACTGATAAAAACAGCGGCATGAAAAGTTTATACATCTACAAGCAAAAAAGATAACTTAAAAAGAACCTGGAATCTGAGTTTGTATTTAAATATTAAGTTAACTTGTAGCCTGTAATGGTGGAAAAATCGACCACAAAACCTATTTATTAACCCCTTATTTAAAAAACACAAATACAAGTAGTGTATGGGCCTGTCACATTCCCGGCAACCAGAAAAATGTATTGTTTTTTTTTCTAATTTTATATTTTTCTTATTTTATGATATTCCTGTCTAGGCTTGTCCTAAATCTTTTCCAGGCTGGTTTAGTAGACCCTAGCAACTGGGGGGCAGGTTGAATACCAAATTGGAAAAGTTTTAAATAAAATTGTTAAGTAACACAAATAACCACAGGTTAAAAAAGACCAAGTTATCTTAGAATACCAGGGGGTTATTCACTTAAGTCCAAACTGTTGCCTATAGGCGCGAATTCGCCAGATAAAGACAATCTCAATAGTCTGCTACTGTTGCAGTCACATCTTTATAATGAAAATATTGTTGCAGTCGTGACTTTATTATGGGAAAATTGTCGCAATCTTTACATTATAAAATTGTCGTGAATTTGCTATGGGAATCCGCTGCTTGCGAATTTGACAGTCGCACCTTAGTGAATAACCCCCCAGTCTCTACCAGATACATTAAAGACAAACTTTACTTGAAATTCTTTTTCATAATGAATAATGTTATGATAAGTAATACAGTCATTTATCTGTTATCATTCCTGTCCTATACAAAACATAATATCCCTTTCCAGGTGTTTAAGCTGGAAGTCAGGGAACAAGCCAGCACTGCTCTGTGGGCATTGGCAGGACAAACACTGAAGCAGCAGAAAGCAATGGCGGAACATATAGGTTACAACTTCATCATTGACATGCTTTTATCGCCCTCTGATAAGATGCAATATGTAGGTATGTTTTCTGTCCTTTAAAGCCTGATAGAGAACTGAACAAATAAGGCAGAATATAACATTCGCGCTCTTTGACTTTATAGGTGGTGAAGCCATCATTGCTCTATGTAAGGATAGCAGACGCCATCAAGATGAAATATGTGAAGGGAATGGTATTGGACCCTTGGTGAGACTGTTACGAAGCTCAAAGGTGGCAGATGGAACTCTGCTTAGCACTATAAAAGCCCTTGGTGTCATGTGCATTGGTATGAATGTTTTCTTTCTTTTGTTGTTTATATACTGATTGTTATACAATTAATGTCACCTCTCTGACACTCATACAGTATATAGCACTGGTAACCATTTTATCAGTATATGGCATTACTATGTGCAGTTGTACAATTCACAATGGAAATTTTGAGGGGAAATTTATAAAAGCTGAAAATGTTTTTTTGAGCACTTATCACTAGAAAAAAATGTGTTGTTTTTTTTTTTTTATTATTATATGCCTGTATCATCTATTTTATAAAGCTTTTATTGCCATGTCAAAGGTCACTTTTTATGCATTTTTTTTTAAATCAAATCGAAAACTTGTTCTGCTTCACTGGATTGCCATAATAAACTAGGTCTGTAGGCTGTGTTCAAATTTAGACCATATATGAATTTTTAAATATGTTTAATTTCCATTCAGCTAATTTAAATTGATTTGGTTTTACCCAATTTCACAGATTAGGGTGTATTGCCCATCAAAGCAATAAAGAATAGAGTTTGCCCCTGTGAGAACTACCAGAATTTTACCAACACTACCTCACTAGCCAGCTAATAACTGTAGAATAAATAAAAAGTAAACCACTAGATGCAGGAAGAACTGTGGAGTGATACTATTTATTGCAACTTCCAAATTAAGCAAGCAAATGTTTTGAGGACAAATTCTATCGAGTACCCATATAATAAATGGGATCACCTAAGAGATTCCCTAGTTTATTGCAATTCTTTATACTCAACAGAAGGCAACAAGTCTCCCCAATCAAGCTAGTTTCAAAGTCAATATAATAGTAGGGGTATTGCTGTATTGTTTTTTTCTGCCAACTAATCCATGTTAGGTAGGCTTTGAAGAAGGAGAAATTAATAGGTGAAAAAAATGCCATGTCTGCTGGGAAAAAAAGAGAAAGGAACAAAGTATCACATCTTACTACCTAGAACACAGTATTCCCTAAAGAAAGCATTAGAGACACAATGTAGTAGAATGAATTAAGTAAATATATGTGGTTGTGTAGGCATAAGAGATTGCAACAGTCCAGTACTAAGGTATCTTGAAATGTAAACAAGGCTGTGGTATCTTAGAGAAGCTACTGCAACCAAGTGTCCAAATTGGCTTCAGCAACAGAGAACTTTCAATAAAACATGCACAAGTCTGTATTTGATTGGTGATGGGATGTTGTCGTAAAAAGCTGAACTTACCCCATAGTAGGAAAGATGGTACCATGGATATATTTATGGGGCAGAGATTTTGCAAGGAGGTAAGATTCTTCTTATATAACCGCTTAGGAGATCCTTAGAGGTATTACATGAAAACCAAAATCTGGCACTCTGAATAAAAAACAATCTTTTATTTCTCCATGAATAAAATCCAGCATCATAGACCATGATGTGACCACAAGAGGTTTTCCCTGTGTGGGTTAATTGATGAGTGAATGATCATTATTACAGTCAATTAATAAGATCAGAATTGGAGGGTCCATATGTGGCTAATTGTCACTCATCGTAGCAGTTCAGAAAGAACAACCTTTTGTTTAAGAAATTCCTTTTTTTTCATAACTAACTTTTGTTACAGGTAATAAATAGTATTGTGTAAGAGGGTGCACTACTTCATTATGTTTCTCAATTTTTTCCCACAGGAGTTGCCTTAATAAACAATCCTACCACTCAAGAGAAAATAGTGGAGGAAAAGGCACTGCCAACTCTGGTTAGCCTTTTGAAAACTCATAGTTGCTTAAAAATAAAGGTAAAGATGATTTTTACTCAGCCACTATTTAGTGTTATTTACAATATATCTAATTCCTAGCTGAATATACAATTTATTTTAACCAAATAGAATATATCAACAAAATATTGAGAAATGACTGACTCTAAAACTGCATTAGATTAGTACCTAGATGCAATAGGTCATAGCTATATGCTCAGTTAAAGGGGAACTATAGTCAGATTACATCTTGACATATGCAGTACTATACTTTAGTGCAGCGGTTCTCAACCTACCTGGATCCACGACCCTGGTGATAACATCATCATGCTGGTGTGTGCTTCGTTACATCACCACATCTTTCGTCATGTGATGATATTCGGGACACAACGTCATCACGTACACGCATCTTGTGATTATGTTGTCTGTGACAGGCAGGATGATTGATTAAGCAGCTTTTCAAAACTCCCGCACCAGGAAATGTGTGTGTGACGTGTACTGGCCAGTTTGCCATGAAAAGGTACCCTCCCCTGGACATTTTTTGCCCTACTTACTACTTAGCACATGTGCAAAAGTCAGCTTTCCCTCTGTAATCTCCTGCATTCCAACTTAATTTATATAGCCAAAAGGTGAGCTCACTGCTTAACCAATAGCAGTCAGGCAGCTTTTTCTTCTCATGTTGCCTGACTTGCAGAACAGAAAGAGGAGGGGGAGCAGAAAATGTCATCTCTCAGGAAAACTAATTAAGGGAAACAAATGGCAAGTATTATTTCTTCCCTAAATGTTTTTTTAACTATTTGTGTCAGCAATTGGCTTAGTATAAAAGGTGTTTTATATGTATGTCTACGTTATATCGGCACTATATTGTTGCATATTAAAAAGAACTATGATGTTATGAACTAAAGTATATTTAAGCATGTAAACATGCCGAATAATGTCTAAGCATCAGGCTGGGGGTATACTAACCCACCGGGAAGTCCTGCCCACTTGCTGGCTACATCACGTAACACATAACCTCACACGAAGCAACCGGCAACAAAGGAAGTCATAGCCCTGTCTGGCTGGCCTGCCAACTAAATGCTGATGTCTTTGGTTAGTTAGTTTCCCTTTACTACATTTCCTATAAATCAGACCACAGAATAATATTTACTGCCTTACAAAGTGACAGGATTTTAAAGGTTTTTATTAAAAAAAATTGAAAATGTTTGTTAGTAAAATAATTTTTCTTAAAGTGTACCTGTCACCTCAAAACTAATACTAATTTAGGTTGTACTAATGAAATAAACATTTTGTAAATATATATGTATTTAAAAAATGTACCTTTATACAGTGTTTCTCTCTGTCATCTTCCCTGACAGCCTGACTTTTCTTTGCCGAGTAGGGTCGGACAGAGCTAAATGATGATTGATGTTATAGCCCCTCCAATCAGATCCCTGCTAGATCATGATTTAAGGGATCTGATTGGAGGAGCTATAATGTCAATCATCATCACGCGACTCAGGAAAGAAAAGTCAGGCTGACAGGGAAGATGACAGAGAGAAATGGTGTATAAAGGTATATTTTTAAAAATACATATATATTTACAAAAACATTTATTTCATTAGTAAAACCTAAATTAGTACTAGTTTTGAGGTGACAGGTGCACTATAAATTTTTTTAATATGAATGGGTTTTCCTTTCGTAGGTTGAAGTGGCCTGTACACTGGCTTGTATTGTTTTGAGAAATCTGAATCTGCAGGACCTCCTACACGAACAAGAAAGCTTTCAGTACTCTGATGTTCTTGGCCTTCTTTATGCACCTGATGAGGTACTTTTTTGTCTTATGTGGTAACAAAATATAATAATTAAAGCAACCAACCACAAGTGATAAAATGCTTTCTTTATAGTGAATGGGGAGATGTGTGTGGACAGATCATTTACAGCAGGGGTCTCAAACTCAATTTACCTGGGGGCCGCTGGAGGTAGAGTCTGGGT
>WMED01009977.1:3646-16016 GCA_019650415.1 Pipa parva | reverse complement strand
ATTTCAGTTTTTCCGAAGTGAGGTGAACACTACGCGCCTCACTTCGGAGCTTGGTGAATTACCCCCTGAGTCCAATTGTTTTTGTGCTCAGATGGCTTTATGGAAACAAAAGTTGTGTAGTAGAATGAAACCACTTGGAGAAGGAACAGCAGGATGGCAGAAGCTGTGAAAACACAGGGGCAATAGACCTTATTCAGAAAATCCCTTTGGACATTAGAGCATTGAACTAGTATGAGACCTATGGACTCAGGGGGTAGTTGTAGGCTATTTAGAGGTACCTCGGATAACTGGGATATAGAAGACCAGGGACAAGGTGCCCTATCCCTCCATACCCATCTATGCTTGTGCTTATCCAGGTTCTGCATAACTAGTTATAGTTATATCATTGGAGGGAAAGAACTCTATCTTGTTTACACAGGTATCTGAAAATATCCCTGAATCATATATTAATTATCATAACCTTAAACTTTCTGCTTATCCCATAAAATATTTTAAACATGTTGAAGGATAATGTTATGCATGTATTTGACTGTTATTACTCTTTGCTACTAAGAGTTCTCAGATTGCCCCAAAGCACTTATAACACAATAAAACATGCCTATCTAGCAGATATTTCATTACTCGAAAGTCATGACAACCAAAGCTCCCTGTACAACATACAACCAAGTTAGTGTGTGATGTGTTGCCAATGCACCCTGTTCTACTAGACCATAACAATGTTATTAGAAACAAATGCACAATTCATTCTCTCAAGGTTGTTTCTTTCTCACCAGTTTGCGCCTCTGGCTGGTATGGTCAAGGATGTCAGATGAGATGTGCCTGCCAAAACAATGGTCAGTGTGACCCAATTACAGGAAGATGTACATGTCCTCCTGGATGGACTGGCCATAACTGCAGAAGAGGTACACTGCATGAGTGATTTTGGATAACATCTTTATCATTTCCAGAAGCTTGCAACATATGGGAGAATTATGACCTGGTGGGGATAAATTTATTAGCTTTCAGCGGTAAATAATGGAGAGATTGTCATGGATTTGCTATGGGAATCCGCTGTTTGAGAATTCGACAGTCAAATTCTTACTTTTATCAATAACCCTCTAATTGGCTGTAGTATGTCTCAATTAATGTAGGAAAAACATCTGCTATTTGTGCTCTCTTAACCACTCAGGTTTTAATAACTATTGTTTTATCTTTCTGTCAATATAGCATGTGATGCTGGTCATTGGGGTGCAGACTGTCTCTACCCCTGCAACTGCAGCAACAGTGATGGAAGTTGTAATTCAGTTACAGGACAATGTATCTGTGAATCAGGATATATAGGGCTGCATTGTGATCAAAGTGAGTCTCTTATAAATCTGTGAAAAACAAACCATGTTTGTGTATGGATGCGCTTAACAATTAAGAAATAAATAAAATAAAATGTTATAACACAATAAATGTAGAATGTGACTCAGTCCAATCAAAAAAAGTCATACATTTACTCCTGATGAAGCCACGAAAAACGGCGTAGGTGTGGCGAAACGCGTAGAGCTACACTTTTTTACACAAACAGGTACTGCATTTTTTTTCATTGCATTGATTCATGCTATTTTCATTGTGATAGCAATAGCTTACATGCTTATAAGTACCTGTTTGTGCTTTTACTAGTTTTCTCCAGTCCACAAGTCAATCCAGTATACATCTTAGTGAGGCACATCATATACAACTACTTTTGGGGAAAGTTAATACATGTACTCCCCTCTGGTGTTATAAACACCATACAAATGGACCTCTAATTGTGGGTCCCAGTGAAATTGTGCAATTGCATATTGTTGTATAGACAATGTTTGTGTGCGCTCAGTGGATTGTTCGGTTGTGAGAATATATATATATACACAAAAATCTTTTTTGTATTTTTTTTACTATTTTTTGATTTTTATTTGTTTGGAAATAAAAACATCGGTGGATGTATATTTTCTCTCTCTCATCATTTGGAATATACTCCTTTGAAAACATTGTTGGATGATTCACATCATGAGGTCCCAGTGACAAATATGCTGTACAATGTGCTACATCTGGTGAGCATATAGAGTCACTTGTGTGTCTTTAGAACACAAAAGTTTGGGTGTTGTGCACTTTATTGTTTTATCATCACCTATCTATGCACTCCTTTTAAGGATTTTGGGACTTTTACTATTATTGCATTATTTATTTGGATAAAGCACTATGTAGTGCTTCTTTTGCACTTCCTTCATAGAGATTCTCTTGGTTCTTTTATAAATCTGTAAGTTTAATATCCTGTTCTGGTGTTTGTATCTATAACACGTTGGTTATCTACCAGCTTCTGGCTATGTCATAGTCTTCTCATCCTTAGCTTTTCTTACCATCATTTTAACCAACTAAAGTCTTTTTATCTTACATTGAAAGAGTTCTTTTTGATCCTTAAAAAAATCAGCAGAAACTTTTCTAAAAATCCCTTTAGCATTAGGGGACTTGAAATACTACGAGTTTATCTGAGTTTGAGTACAGTAGAAAGATGTTGACCAATGTGGCCGCATTAATTAATGAATGAATGTTTTAAGTAAGAAAGTTGCAAAAAAATATTACATCAGACTTTATTGTTAAAAAAACAACAAAAACAAATTTAAACTGCTAACATTTTTTTACACAAAAGTGTAACTGTCTCAAAAATGCTAGGGTACAGGCAAGAATTAATTTTACTTCTCAAATTAGGTCTGTCAACTTTCTTATATTTAATTCTTCAGTTGTGTCAAAATCTAGAGGAAACGGCTGCGCAAAAATGGATTTAAAGTGCACAGAACATTGGCTTGAATGTACTCAATACTTTGCTTTTAATTCCATTAGATTCATTTCCTCTAATATTCTTATCGGTTTCATACACTTTGGATTTCATAAAAAAAAACAGGATTTGGGCTTATTCTTCCTTTATTTTTTTCAACTCATCTTTTATTGAATAGTATAGAGGTAAGCAGTCGCTTATGGAATGTGTTTATAATTTAATATATGTTATTTTTCCCAAAGAATGTGCGTCGGGTTGGTACGGATCAGACTGCAGGCACAGATGTCAGTGTGAGAATGGCGCACTTTGTGATCATGTTAGTGGGGCTTGCACTTGTGCAGCAGGATGGAGAGGAACATTCTGTGAACTCTGTAAGTAACAGACCTGCTTACAGTCATCTTTTTCCATATCTGTGTATCTGATGTATGTGATATTTCTGGAATGTTTTGTAGAAGCATTTTTTAAATTTATTTCAACATTTTCTGTCTAGTCATTGTATGTCAGACCAGCTAATAATAAACATGACTTCAATAAACATTCAAGACATTGACTGGTGAAGTGTACACTATCCCCTCCGGGTTATCAATCCTTACTTC
Organism: Pipa parva; assembly: GCA_019650415.1. Lineage (NCBI taxonomy): Eukaryota > Metazoa > Chordata > Amphibia > Anura > Pipidae > Pipa > Pipa parva. The sequence continues at coordinate 12,641 of WMED01009977.1, read as the reverse complement.
CCTTAAGAAAAGACAATAACTTAAAATGTGGGATATGTGTGAGTAACAATAAAACAATCCAGTCTTTTTAATGTTTAATATCTGCTTACCCTATCACCTACTACCATAAACCATCCTGACACTGCCTCCATGCCATCCATCCTTTAACTATGTGAGGTTATGGAAAGTATTAGCTGGGAAGCCATGTGCACACCTGTATTAGGTCCAAGTAATTCATATCTGCACTGTTGAGTAAAAAACAGCCAAGGCTGTCCCCAACTGTCTCTATTTCCTTTTCCTGTCCCTCCACTTCCTCCTACTTCACTTCTTCTCTGGTTGATTCATTCCCATACCAATGACCCTCTTCCCTGAATTCCCACATTCTCCAGGAGATTTCTTATACTGCACCGGGACCTTTAATGACACTCATTGTTGTCCTGTAGACTTAAGTTCTTGTTTATGTCTAGGTAAATATAGAATAGACTTGTAACAGTGACCCACATGCTGGATGATACAGCAAGAAAAAAAGAGTTCTCATAACAGGAATTGAAGAGGAAATGTTGGGGATACAAAAATAATATTGATTGAGGTCGAATGAAATGTATGGCGGTTTATTTATACAGTATCATTGCTGTAATTTTGGGAAGATTTTACAAGGAGGATAGGAAATATTAACCTACGGTTTCCTCTCATTATGTTTATGAAGGAAAGTCTAGTGCAGATGGTTTTAAACTGACATTTGGTTTTAAAGGGGCCTAACATATCTACAGATGATGTGGAATGTGAATTTGCTATTGAGATTTCATGAAACCAAGAAGGTATTCAGTGTCAGCGGGTACCAACGGAATAGAAATGTCTCCGGCTAATCATCTGAACAGTGGAAAAGAGCACTTATTCCAATACACTGGTCCTCAGTTACTGCCTTTGGCTGGAAGACAGATATGTTGCACATTAGTCACATAGAGGAAATAGTCATTAAAGCTTAAACATTCTCTTGGCTGCCATCCATACAGCCAGAGGCCAAGTATATGTGGGATAGAATATACAGTTTAGCTGTGTCCCAGTAGTTACTTTAGTACGAGTAACTAAATCATTTTGCCTTATGTTTAAATTGTCTATAGGTGAATGTTGGCACAATTAGCAAATGAAATGAACTTAAGAAGAAGCGCAGCACATTGAAGTATGCAGAAGACTTTTTTTTGTATTATAGATTGATAATGGCATGTTTGCTAACACAAACTGTCCACCAGATGTTGTCCACTCCTTATACCCCTAAAAATTTACAGCTGTCAGGGGATTCTGGGAGTTGTAGTCATCAGCAGCTGGAAAGTTATAGTTTTTGCTAAAACTTAATTAATACATCATTAGCTATATGTGTGTGAAAGTATTTAACAGCGTCATTTATAATTTCCTAAAAATAATATTCCCTTTGATTACAACTCTGAGAGACAAGTTTTCGCATTTATCTCGTTCATTTCTCTATCAGTTCAGTTTTAATTCCTTTTGGCTGCAATGGTTAAAGAAATTGCAATATTCCCCCCAATGTTTGCTAAGCAAATACCCTCAAGTTCTCCAGCCATGGCCTGCTAATTGTCTAAAAGCCGAATAGTTGCACAAAGCTCTGAATTCACATCTATTCGCAACTTCTCCATGTTATTGAGCAAACTCTGTAATGTGGTGAATACATGACCAATTCTGGTAACTACAATAGTAGCGATGTTATGGAGCACTTCGCTTTATTTTCCGTGCGCTAGCACGGGTACTTTTAGTATTAATAAGCGATGGAGTGTGCGTCGAAGGAACAAATGCAACTAGATGTACTGCTCCAAATTCACCCATTTAAATTCACCACTTCAGAAAGGTGCATTGGGTGGCTGATAGCAGGGATCTGCATTCTACTGTCTGACTGCTGTCTGCTTGTTTGACTGTTTGCTGCTATTTTGGAGATGCGAATTGCAGCAAAGTGAATTCAACAGGTGAAATCACTCTTTAGTCAATTAGCCCCTTATGCTCTGTTCATTACATGCCTAACACTGCCTATCCCCGCCTCTTACCCACCTATGCCTGTCTTTAGGCCAATCAAATTTGAAACTGATTTAAACTCCAGACTCAGCATGATGCAAATGGCATCATTAAGGGGGTAATTCATCAAGCAGCGAAGTGAGCTACGATGCGTTTGGCTCACTTCGTTAATAGTAGTATGCGCATGCTGATGTCCTGTACGCGGACATCAGCATGCGCATTAAAGGGATTCCTGTCTCGGCGAGAACAAAAGAGTTGCCTCGCCGAGACGGGAATCCCTTTAATGTGCATGCTGATGTCCGCGTACAGGACATCAGCATGCGCATACTACTAGCGAAGTGAGCCAAACGCATTATAGCTCACTTCGCTGCTTGATGAATTACCCCCTTATAAGTTTCAATCCCTCTTGGCTAAATGGAGAAAGGAAGCTGATCTTTGGGCCTTAGTGCCTTTACTAGTTCCCACTTAGTCTACCCACCATCACCCAAACACAACAAACAAACAAATAGAAGACAAATATTTTATACACACAGAGCACATTTACAATACATGTACTGGCTTTAAGCAATAGCCGAACAGGACTTGTCAGTAAAAGGCTGCTGGGAATTCGCAATGTATTGCAGCTAAATGGTGGTTAGAAGACTCAAATCACCCAGAATATAGGGCAGCTACATTTTTACAAGATCATTTGTTTATTACCAGCAAGGTTAGGACAAATGTTTCACTCTAAAAATATATTTTCCTTTTAATCCTGAAAAGCACATTTAAAGACCGTTAGAGAACATTTAGTAAACAGGTGTATAACAACAGGGGTCACAGCGGATGCAGAGCACAATCCCTTATGACAAATAAGTACAGTGCACACTTACCAGTTGGCAATGCTGATTATCACTATTGCTAAGTGCAGAATATATACCCCATACAAATTCAAAGTGCGGAACACATTCTCCAGTGACAAATGCAGTTATGAATGCAGAGCCCAAGGGACTTATCGAATAGAAAGCAGAGCCAGCAAGCAAAAGTGGAACAGAGCTGTTGTCTTTCTCCTGCTGCTTCAGCCTACAGGAGGGCAGATAACAAGTGAAGCAGACAGTAAGGATGGTTGCTTTAAATGCCCCATCTTTTCTATTAGATTCCCATTTAACATTTAAAGGCACTATTGAAGTGCGTCTTTTTTGTGCTTCTTCATTCATAGGTTTGTTAAACATGTCTGGTGTAGTTACCTACATAAATGCCCCTATGGTGCAGTTACCCACACTCTGTGCAGTTATTCACATGCATCACTCCCTGTGCAACATTCTATTTGCTTTGAATAGATCCTGGCATTCCCCTCCCTCCCCCCACTGTCTCCCCACCCCATGCTCTAGGAAGATTTTGTGATGCACAGTAACTGACTTATATTCTCTGGATGCCATGAACTTCCATACATTGCCTTGAATCCATTGTGCATGTGCTGGCAGCAGCTGTATGGAGATCAGGTTGCACATGCATGCACCAGTATGCTGGAGGGAAAGGATGTATGTGCATGTAATGGTAGATTATGGGGAGCCTATGCCTTTCATTAAGAATTAACATTTATATAATATCTAAAAATATGTCAACAGTTAGCACCTTGTGTCACTTATGACCTCCCCTTCCTAATTCCAGTCTGAGCACTTCCTCAACACCATCATCCCCACCTCTGGTGATTTGTGTTCAATGCTATCAATGCTGATGACTGCAATTCATGCGCATCCACCCATGTCCATGCCTGAGAATGTTTCAAGTGCCAGTACCTTCTATACATGCACTAGCAAAGGGTAGGCAGACACTATGTTCATTATACTACTCTACCTTAACAATTACAATGGAGAGCAGAGGATGCTGGGACTGTTTTTGCATAATACACAGAATGTAAAGTACATGGGGCAATTAAGGGATTGGGGTGCTCTTGAAGATTGGTGGTGGTCAATAAATGCAATAGAATTATAAAAAAACTAATACAAAAATATGTGCCCACTTGTATTGTGCACTCTATGGGATTGCATGGTTTCTTGGATCTTGAAGCATCCATGTTTTCTATACATTCTATAATAAACAATACTTAGATTACAAGATGTTGCCATATCTAGAATATAAAAGGGATTGTATTGTTTATGTTCTTTTCCAGCATGTCCCAATGGTTTCTATGGCACAGACTGTGTATACAACTGTCTGTGTGCCAATGGCGCCCACTGCGATCACGTCACAGGGTCATGCACTTGCCTTGCTGGTTGGACTGGCACCATGTGCAACCAAAGTAAGTGATTAAAGATTATGCCATCATGACCAAATAAAGAGATGATATCAGTAAGATTATTAGAAATACAAGTTGCCATGAAATAAGGTGAGATGGAGAGGGGTGACCTAATTATAGACCAGTTAACATTAACTCTTGCAGTTTCAAGCAAAAAAGACTTGAAAGAAGAGCTGGCTAAAAAAGACTCATAGAATATATTAGCATCATCCTATATCCTATAGCATAAAGGTGTGAATTTGCATCTATTCACCACTTTTCCAACTCTGCTTATGCAGCATATTCTGTCATGTGATAAATTTGAGACCAATTCGACACCTTAGGTTAGTCTGTGTTTACACAACTTGTTGTAATTTTGGAGACTTTAGTACAGTGACAGTAGTGGGGTCCCAAGTGGTGACAATGTCCTTTACGTGAAACGTTCCCCAGGAATGGAGGAAAAAGCTTTTCCTTTATTAGGAAAAATAGCTGTTCCCAAGGTACGTCTGGACCGTCAGTGTAGCAAATATAATCCAGTGAATCCAAACAGAGTAGGGAAAACAGTCGACAAGGTAGTGAACTACTACTTAGGGGCTTATTCACTAAAGTCTGAATTGTTGTGTATAGGTGCGAATTCGTCAGATAAAGACAGTCGCAATAGGCTGCTACTGTAGCAGTCGTGTCTGTATAATGAGAATATTGTCGCAATCGCCACTTTATTAAGAGAAAATTGTTGCAATGTTAACTTTAAAAAATTGTCGCGACTTTACAATGGGGAAATTGTAGCGGATTTTCTATGAAAATCCGCTGTTTGAGAATTTGACAGTCATATTCGCACCTTAGTGAATAACCCCCTCAGACTCTTCTTAGTCTCTAAGAAATTACAGATATAGTGATATTTTTGCCTTTAAACAGATTCATGGGAATTATGTTAAGATGACATAACTTTACTTGGCTAGGGTGAATTTGCGTCACTTTGTGTCCACTATCATTAGACTGATTAAGCTGCACTACACACTGAATAGCATCCATCAATGTTCACTTCTTCATCAAGGAAATAAACTGTTTAGTGAATAAGTAGTAGGAATACAAGTTTGTTGGAGCATGGGATGCAAATTTGCTATGACTGTTGAATTTCTAACTTTGATAAATATGCCTTTTAACCAAAATATTAAAAACTATCGTAAAAAAAAAAAAGTTTGTTCTGGGAAAAATGTTTAAAAAGTTCCCTTTTAAAATAAAAATGGAAGCTAAACGTATTATGTTATTAAGGTACATCTGGAATTGTAGAATTTTGCACAGAAAATTGTATAGAAAATTGTTTTCAGAAAAATAGTAAAAAGCTGCATATGAATCTGTACTTTTTATTAATATTGTGTCTGATGTACAACTTTTTATTATTATTTTTTTTTTTTTTTCATAAATCTACCCAGAATGCCAAGAAAGCAGATATGGGATTAACTGTGAGGAGACCTGTAACTGTTTTAATGGAGCTTCCTGCAACCATATCAGCGGGGAGTGCTTGTGCAGTGCTGGTTGGACAGGAGTTGCCTGCCAGGAAGGTAAAACAGGAAGAAAGATTGAGTTTTCTGCTTTAACATTCCCCGCTGAGTTAAGAAGCGATGCTTTTATGGAACTCACCGCATATAGATGATTAAAATCTGAACGTCAGCTTGCTTTTGCTCAACTGAGGAGATTTTAGGAATGAAAAAAAAAAAAAAACAACATGTAATGTAAAATAAGCCAGGATACACATTATCGATCCAAAAAGCAGTTATCTTTTTTTCACAGCATGCTGCTTCAATAGCACATTTTCTTGGATTCCACCTGGCGCATAACTATTAGAATTACTGGAAGGAAGTAGTACTTTATTTTTATGTCTAAATATGTGAACTATCAGTCACAAAACTAGCTTAATATTTGTATAAACTCACAGACTGATCTACCAGTGTGAGGCCAGTGGAGTATAGTGGAAAATGTAACCTTCCTGTCTAAACACCTGTATTCCTGGTAAATATTGTCCTCTTAAAGGGATATTTATTTCTTTTCTAATGATTCTGATTTCTGAAATATCCTTGATCTTGTTAGAAAATTTCTATAAATACTTTCTTTTGGGCCATTGCTATTTGCTAACGTAGCAGACTTGTATGCTTCTACTTTTCTTATGTTTCTACTAGATCTAGTTTTTTTTATGCCCATAGACCTACTGATAACCTTTTAATTTATACAAAAATATGTGAAGGCATGTTTATAAAAGAGTGCACATTGCTGTCCGAAGGATCGGGAAGTGAGTTCGCACTATGCTGATTTACATCCTAAGTAACTTGGAGGAAGGAATCTAATGGACTATTGGAATATGCCCAACCTAATTGTAGGATGTAAAAATTGCTGCAGTCTTACTTTGTGCTTGTTCACAAGTCTCTCTTTAGTTTAAAAGTAATAGTGGTGTTTAAATAAGTATTACAGAACATTGAGACATTATCCCAATGAATGGTAAATATCCTAAAATATAAATTATACACAATGATGTCCTTTAAAAATTAAAAACAATGATTTAATTTCTCACACTGAGAATTCGCCAGGAAATAGCTACATTTTTAATTACCTTTTTTCTTTTTTTTTTACAGCTTGCCCAGAGGGCTTTTATGGATTAAATTGCCTCCAACAATGTATCTGTAGAAATGGTGGAAGATGTGACCATGTCACAGGTCGATGCAGTTGCCAAAAAGGATGGACTGGATTGGCTTGTGAGATTGGTGAGTGTGGCATTATGCATACTAATGTGTATTACTCTGTTCCAAGGGAAAGCAAAGGACAAAAGTTGCTGAAAAATAATGGGGACTTGATCACAATTAGTAAAATATTATAGAGAGATTTTGTTCCGGTTGGTCAAGTGAAAATGCTGCTGCTTTACAAATCACTTTCAAAGCAATCTTGATTTCCATTACATTTAAAACAGCAAAATAAGAAATGATAAAAAATATTTACACAGCAAGTGCTTTGATATCACATAGTCTCGAGGAAGGTTTGGGGCACAAGAGAATTTGTATTTCTGCTTTTAGGTTCCATATCTTAGGATAATGGGGGTGTAAAGTGAGGGAGAAAGCATTGTGGGACATTATTTTTGAGATTAACATGTAAATGTATACAGGTATACACAGGTTCTACAGTGTGCACTATAAATTGTCATTCGATAGTTCAGGAACCAATGGGGGGGTACAGCAGGAGGGGGGGGTGCAGCAGGAGGGGGGGGGGGGGGGGGGGGGGGGGGTGCAGCAGACCTAAGGAAAAATAAAAGCAAGTGGATTAAAACAATCTTGCTGTGTTTGGCTTTAAATGTTTTAGTAATTCTACTGTTTGTTTAAATGTGATTATCTTTATTATTAAAGTAATAATTAGCAGACAGGATTTTATATACAGTGCCTAAATATGTCTGTTAAGTGCTGCGATCAAAAACTAAATAATATATTTAATACTGACCAACCAGTAAGTGTAATTATTGTCTTTATCCAAAGCTTTGCTATTACAAGAACAGCAAGATTTGAAAATGCCTCAAATGCATTTATAGTTACTATATATTCAATTTGTGCTTTTAGATATTCTACATTGTGTATAGAAAGTGAGGTATTTCGCTTTAAAAAAATCATGTAAAGCACTATAGAAAACAATGGAACTGGGTGAGCTCTGTTTAACAACATGGCTACTATCAATAAGATGAGAACAGACAGAATGCAAAAAAAATCATGAATTTAACTTCAAAGATAACATTTTTTAAAATGCTGAATTTAAGTAACTACTATGCCAAATCTAATTTTATTTTTTTTTTTTTTTATTTTGGTGTCACTTTTGTATCTCTACCCAGTTATACCTAAATCCTCTTCTGTCTTTATCTAAATACCATTAAGTGCAATTTTGCTTCTCCTTACACAAAACTTTCCAGCTTGTAGTCCAGGAACCTACGGGGACGGTTGTTTACAGAACTGCAGTTGTCAGAATGGAGGCGTTTGTGAGCGGGAAACCGGACAGTGTATTTGCCAGGCTGGCTGGATTGGAGAATTATGTCAAACTAGTAAGTTGATTCCTAAAAATACTTGGGCAAAAAGGATATTGTTTCAAGGCATGCTAATGCAAATATACAAGTTACCTATCTGCTGCGGTTACCTGGCAGGGTTGTTATGTTCATATCAGAATTCTCTAAAGCTTATCTTTCATTGGGTGATTGAGCACCGTTGAAACTGTGGAATTTGCTACAATTCTGTTGGGGGTATGGAACATCTCTGATTTGACCTTTTTTTCTGCATTAAAGTTATAGGGGGTAATTCACTATCCTCCGAAGTGAGGTGCGTAGTCTTCGCTTCTCTTATGCTCTCGCCGAGACTGGAATCCCTTTAATGCGCTCGCTGATGCCCGCGTGCAGGACATCAGCGAGCGCATATCCGTCATTCCAAAGTGAGGCAAAGACTACACACCTCACTTCAGAGGATAGTGAATTACCCCCATAGGGTCTGTGTAGAAAAGGCAACTATAAAATGATAATTTCATTGTCTAAAATAAAAGCGCCATCTTGTGGCTTCTTGGTTAGCCAATAAAGTTACCATTTTGTAATACTTTGGTCTGTTTTCCACCCATTTCAAACACATGCTATATTTATGAACTCCATCGATTTTAGGCATTGTATTAGATTATTTCCCTGCTTATTTTTATTACCCCCATCCCATCTCAGACCCTCAGATACCAACT
>WMED01009976.1:0-16016 GCA_019650415.1 Pipa parva | reverse complement strand
CGATCACTACTACAGCCTCCTACTCCACACAGGTTGCTACGGCACCTGTACATTACATCTCTCAGCAAAGGGTCTGAATACTTAGGACCATGTGATATTTCCCTTTTTCTTGTTTAATAAATTTGCAAAAATATCTACATTTCCGTTTTTTTCTTTGAAGATGAGGTGCAGAGTGCACATTAATAAGCAAAAAAAAAAAATGAACTTTTTTGATCTTACCAAATGGCTGCAATGAAACAAAGAGTGTAAAATGTAGAGGGGTGTGAATACTCTCCAGACCCACTGTATAGTAAACATATCTAAAACCTATTGTTTTTAAACAAAATATTTTGAAATTGTCATGTGTGGGTTTGTGGGTTATTATAGATTGTAGCAATCAACCATGGTTCATACATCGATTAGTCTTCTAATTCCCTACATAATGCATCACTACTAATGCCCCTTTCCTCCAGATAACCCCAGGAGAATATACAGTACCAGTTTCCCACCTCCAGCAATATACAAAAGCCCATTTTATACAGAAAACACAGACAAATAAGTATTGGTAATGAAACCATTCCTTTAAGGTCTTTTTTTTATTCAAAACAAAAACTGAATTTGTGGCTTCCTCTGTGAAATGCAACACCTTACACATCATTATTAATTTACAGTTTAAATGACCTGATTCATATTGCATCCATGGGGAGTAAGATATGCTTAGAGGTCTAAATAATCCCTTTTCTAAGCATTCTGGGTATCCTACACCTATAACACTGTATTATTGGTATTATAATGCACAAAACCTGTTTTCACAGGTTTAAATGAAGTCATTAAATGAGGACTTTATCGCTGAACACATTTTCTTTGATCACATTAATCTCCATAGAGGAAGTGATGGTAGGAGACCTTAAAAGGGGTTATTCACTAAGGTGAGAATTCCACTGTTGAATTCACAAACAGCGGATTCCCATAGCAAATCCGAGACAATTTCCCCATTGTAAACTTGCAACAATTTTTTAAAGTTAAGATTGTGACAAATTTCCCATAATAAAATCGCGACTGCGACAATATTCTCATTCTAAAGACACGACTGCGACAGTAGTAGCCTATTGCGACTGTCTTTATCTGGCAAATTCACATCTATACGCAACAATTCGGACTTTAGTGAATAACCCCCTAAGGGGGTTATTCATAAAAGTCAGAATTTGCCTTGCATAGTGACTCTGCGTCTATTCGTATCAATACGATTAGGAAGTCACAAATTCACTTCCTCTTATTCATGAAGCAGCGGATGCTGTCGCATGTGTAGTGTGGCGTTGTCAGTCAGTAGGATGAGAAGTCATGCGGAGTGAGAAGAATTCCTCCAGTGAAGGGCAGTGACGTCAGTCTCATCATATCCAACTAACTGTATATAAGTGAAAAATACTTATTTTTATGTCACCTTGTGCCTAGTTCATGTTTAATAGTAGAATAATTTAATCGCAGTCGCCATTGTTAGTTTTGAATGAATTATTGTCTTACACAACACTGTAGCACTGCCATCAACCCCCCAATTTGCCACTCTTTTGTGGTGAAGGCAAACAGGTGAATTTGGAGTAATACGCTTTGCAGAATCCGCCCCTTCAACAGACTCCGTCGCATGCTGAATAGCCAAATTACCTGTGCACGTGCACGTAAATAGATGTGAAGGGCTCCATAAGTCCACGACTGGAGTAAACGTTAGAATTGGTTGCAAATTCGTCACATCGCAGGAATTGTTGACTAAGCAGAGTTGGAGAAGTTGCATATACACGACTGTTCAGACTTTGATGAATAATCCCCTTATTCTGTACTGATGAATACTGTTTCAGTACTTCCTTCGGTAAGGGTGGGCATATATGTAATGATTTGTTCGCTGTCCTAAGACTGTGTATACTTCATCTCACCAGAGTCTTTATTATTCAGGATTATAAATCCAGTCTGCCAGTGACTGTAATTTGAGTGTTTAAGCAGTCATCAGTAAACTTTATTTAAAGGCTCCAAATGAGTTATCCAAATGTTTGGAAACATCAGACAAGTTTGGCTCCACTGTCTGCAGCCAGATCTGGGCATTTGTCAGCTCAAATGCCCAAATATGCCAATATTTATCAACCCCAAGTATGGTGATTACTGTGTTAATGTATTTCAAAGCATAGCGGTGACTGGTTAGTTATATTTAGAGGCCAATTTATCCATTGTAAAGGTAATTTTCTGATCTTTCCATTCAAATGTTACCGTATTTATTTATTCATGAGAAGTGGAAACAAACCTAACACTTAGTTTTCAGTGAGAGCTGTGACCATGACAAGATACTTGCATATCTATTGTAGAATATAGACACAAAATCTGTACTACTTGCAACTGCCACAACTGAATTGATTAACTATGTTGATGAAACTTCAGGTTGGTCTCTAGCCTATAGAGTTATTGTGATGATTACTCACCTTCCCACCATTAGTATTCTTTATTTATATAGTGTTACCATATGATGAAGCACTTAGCATTTAAGTATTTCTATCAGTTCCTGCCCCAGTAAATCTTGCAGTCTCTATAAGTCTTACCCCAAGCATGCAGGCTTAGACTGATTATAGTCAGAAACCAAATGACAAACTTGGAAGTTTTTGATATCTTGAGAAACCCTCTGGAGATGACTTACAAACTCCAAGTGGACTGAGGCCAGACTGGAATCTTGAAGACTTCAGTGAGACTTGGCAGCAATCCTAATTAATGAATCAACACAAAGATGGCCAAAGCTGGTAAGTTGTTTATGGGGCCAGAGGGAGCGTTAGCTCCATGAGAGAGCACATCCTAAAGTGCCACAGTGGGAGACAATAAGGCAAGAATTTCCCTACATCTTACCATATTACTGGATCTGCAGGCATCTAAGCCAGATTTAGTGGAGCTCTGTTGAGCTTTCTGATCATTCAGGAAGGGAAGATAGAGTGGGACTTTGGGTAAAACTGGAAGCCCATTATGTTGTATGTTTTTCAGGCTGGTGCCAGGCAAAGAGATTCAACAGAATAAGTCTGTTGCAACAGGCACCCATTTAATACCAACCCTGAGAATGGTCAGACCACATGATCTTTTTATTGCAAGCCCTCTGTTCATTCAGCCCTCCATGGTGAACATGTGGAACACTAGACCATTACTCCAGTTAGCTTTAATCTCTTACTCTGCAACTTTCTTTCATATTGACTTTGCAATTTTCTTCACTCCCCATTGCTATCTTTCTGTAGTGCATATTTATAATGATTATTGTCTTTTGCTGAATTAAAGACCATATTTACCCTTCTTAGTACCCTAAGTCAATCTGAAAAGGAATAGTATAGTAGTGTTAGGGGATGACATGTTGTACCCTACAATACAATGAAAATCTACAACATAAACCTGGGACTAAATGGCCTTCTTAAAATTCAGACTGGATAGTTTTGCTATTGGGCAAGTAAATTGTAACTTTATTTTTTTCTCCCTGATTAAAATTCCAGTACAAATTCACCAGCAAAAGGCCTGTTTGCACTGAAAAGGTTTTTTTTTCCTTTCTCCAAAGACCAAGTGCTATTTTCTGATAGTCCTGTTCCTGCAGTGAGTGCTGTCTCTAATTAAGGGAAAATCTACTCTCCTAAAATGTCACAATCTGCAGGTTGTGGTCAGTTCATCTCATCACGTGACCTACACTAATGTGCATTAACCATTAATGCCTCAGCTCTTCACACAACATTATTTATGAGTTTAAAATGTTCTCTTATCATTAGACTTACAGTTATGAAATTTTAATGCCCAGACAGTAAATGGTTTGCTGCATGGAAATGACTAGATGACAATGCGCAGGCAGCAGTGTACAGGTAACAGCAAAGGTTTTTATCATTTGTGCGTGTTGCTGCCCGAACACAATATAAAACACATTTATACAGATCTTATTTTTTTGCAGAATTTTAACTTCATTTCATATTTCTATATACTGGGAGTAAAACATAAGAGAAGTAATCTTTCCCTCTGAATTAATGTACATAAACACATCCCATGCTCTGCTATCTGTGTTTACAACTGAATGTGTTTGTAGGTAATTACCAACTATTTTATAGCCACACTACACAGAATACAGTAGTGTATGTAAAGCTAGATTGGTCCTGCATGCAGGACCCCCCTACAGTGCTGTCCCTTCCCAGGAGGGGGTGTACCTGGGAACTACTTAGGGCACTAATGGTCTGGAGTTTAGGGGGAGTAATTCAGCATAGTCTGAACTTACCCTCCGATCGTTTGCCTCTGCTTGCACAGACTGTTACGCATTCGCTGAGTCCTGCATGCGGATATCAGTGAACGCCCTAAAGGGATTCCAGTATGGCGAGGCATCTCAAGTCGAGCCTTGCAAGCCTTGCCGAGACTGGAATACCTTTAAAGCGTTCGCTGATGTCTGTGTGCAGGACTCGGCAAACGCGTGACAGTCTCTGCGTACTGATGTGAAGGATCGGAGGGTTAGTTCGCTCTTTGCTGAATTACTCCCTAGGTCTCTGCTGTGTTAAGGTGGTTGCGAGTGACACTTAATGACATACTTAGCATAATGGTAGGGGAGGGATAGGTTAATTTCAGTCCTTTTGGGGCAGAATGGATTAAGCAGGGCTTGGCTGGGGTAGAATGGAGTTGCAAGGAAAGTTAGCAGCCCAGAGAACTAAAGCTTTGCTTTGCAAACCTGGAGTCTCCAGGTGAAACTCACAGGTTCCCAGGTCAGGGTTCTGGAAACAGTGGGGATTAGGAGATGGCTAAAGATGTATTAAAATATAATAACAACGTGGCACTGTAGCAGAGGAGGGTATTGGAAATGAGGGAGCAGAAATAACTTGCACCTCAGCAAAGAAAATAAAGTGAAATGCAACCGATACTAAATGGATCAAAGTGAAAAAAATAACGAACAAATGGAAAAAGGCATAATAAGTGATGGTAAATGTAAAATAGTAATCAACTTGTGTTGGTATCATAAGTAATCACAAAATAAACAAGGTCTCCTAGAAACAAATGCCACCAAAGCAATCACTAGGCAGACAGCAACCCCAAGTATATTTCCATCACGACTTCCTCCTGGATGTGGAGACAATGGGGGTAATTCAGCAAGGTGCGAACTCACCTTGTGATGCTTCGATTCACTTTGCAAAAATGGTTACGCGCTGGCTTCTCTCCTACACGCGCACATCAGCGCAGGCTTTAAAGGTATTCCAGTCTCCTCGCGAGTCTCCTCCAGTCTCCTCGCGAGCCTTGCTGAATTACTCCCAATGATTCTAAACAACTGGAAAATAACCTGCCCATCGGCATCATATTGTAGTGTTCTCTACTCATACCCTTCATCATAAAGATATACCCAGAACATCAAAAAATGGATTATGTAGATGGAAGAGTTTAACCATTTAAAGGTGATAAATTAGTAACAAAATAAATAAATCATTCTGGGCCAATGTTAGTAAAAAGTCACATTCCCAGGTAGATGAAGTCAGAGCCCAGCTGAGGACATAAATCAAAGGGTTGTACCATGCAGAAGAAGGGGAGATGCCATTAGCATGTACACATTATTCTAGGATGGATTTATGTACTTTTGAGCATGTGTAATGCCTCAGTTACCCAACTGTAAGACAAAATGGTTATATCAGGGGTGATTGTCTGCACAGAGTGACTTTTTCTTTTTCAGAACCATATCTTACACTATTCATTTACTGCATTAAATAGGCAGTATATAATGCTATGTGACCTGGGACCTTTAAAGGTAGAAAATCATCCCTAGTGTATATTTTTTAACTCTCATTGTCAAAAACTCAAACAAAAAATATGGACTTTTTAGAATTGAGGTGTATGATAAGAGGTAATGAAAAATAAATGTGTGTCCTGGCAACCTTCAGGGTGGTTCCTTAGTGTCAGGATTACCCGCAATAGGAGGAATAGGAGATGGCCAATCCGGGGATTCCCCACAGTGGACTTAACGCTAGCTACCACCAGGGTGCGGAGTCTAAGACGCTGCAGGTCTTCACCTAGAGCTCCCGCAAGGGAGATGGGATTTAGCTGCGGGCAACGTCCAGGTCGCAGTCCCCGGGGGTAGCTGTTCACTGGTGAGGGAGAGCGCAGACATAGCAAGGCATACCCATGGCAGGAGCAGGCAGGCGGGATACCAATGATAACAGGCAGTAGTAGTTTCAACAGACAGACAGGATATCAAGGAGAATTATGACTTTAACTTTAATAAGGCCTAAAACAGTACTAGCAGGACAAGCACTATTTTATATTCGGGCATTTGAGCTAGCTGACAGGCTCCCTTATACGTATAGGGAAGGAAGCCTGTCAGCTGATCGCGCCGAAGCACAGAAAAGGCACATGACCGTCAGTGTGCATGAGCGCGGTCACGAGAGGAAGCACGGCACTCCCCGGCGCTGGAGGCAGAATGACACTGGAACGAGGAGTGGTAAGTACTAATCCTAACACTTAGTAAGTTTACTGGTTGCCAATGGGCGACTTTAAAAATTGTACCCACCTTTAAAAGAGGAAACCCTCCCTATATAGTTGAAATGTTGCCACCTGAGCACAGCAGTCAAAGAGGCAGATGAATGGGCAGGTGAAGAGCTAAGTAATAGGAGCACCCCTTCAAAGTGGCATCCTTCTCCTCTGCCTTTATCGCCCCTTAAACAATCCTGTAGAAATGACATATCAATAACACCACATTTATAGACATGCAGTCTCCTGTTCTACTTTATCTCTGTACCCATGTAAGCTCTGTAGATGATCGTAACCAATAAATATTTCTCACTAACTTTTGCCTAAGCTCTTGGAGCACTTTGCTGATATTTATTTGGAGCACAAAGATATAACCCAGCTTGTATAGTTCCTGGATTTATTCCTTTGAGCACAGTCAAGTTATATGACGTCTTAGGAGGAACTATTTCAATGAGATTATCTTCCTTCATTTTACGTCGTGAAAGAAATAACTTCTAATGCGCTACCCATCCAGCTCACAATTCTTACAAGAGACAAGGTTTGTATTTGTCTGATCAGGCTGCAGATTTCTGCCGGTGAAACTGCCGGTGGAGTTACAGTTCTCAGAGGATAACAGAGGGAATTTATTTCTGACAGGATGCTGGGTGTTCATTACATTCGACTTTACAGAACTCAGCATTTTACATAAATATAACTAGACCTGAAAAATAACACTTACTCAAAAGTCAGCTAAAGGGCAATGAAGCAGTAAACAATTTATCACAAAATGTTCATCAGTGCTAAGGAAACTAAACATAGAATTATTTGAGCTGTTGGAGAAAAGGAATATTAAGATGATTTTCTAAAAACCAGTACACCAACAACTAATATATATATATGTAAATGTTAATACAAACATAACAATGGTAACATACCTTTCATAGAAAATGCATTTGTGAGTCAAAGATTTTATATTTATTCTGACTTTTTTTGACTCTGTAAAACAGAATTTTAACTAGAAAGTAATGACATTTTCTGATAATTATATAAAGGATATATTGAAAGCAGTGCTTTTTCTGCGGTGGTACAGTGTACCGGAAAATCTGAAGGCTGAAGACTTTTTTTTCAGCGCAGCAGAGTAACCGGGCTGGCACAGTGTTCAGCGCAGCAGAGTAACCGGGCTGGCACAGTGTTCAGCGCAGCAGAGTAACCGGGCTGGCACAGTGTTCAGCGCAGCAGGGTAACCAGGCACAGTGTTCAGCACAGCAACGGATAATAATGTAATGGATAATACCACAGTACGAACGGGGCCATAACAATTTGTAGTGTATAGTGATGAGCGATGACAAGAATAATCGTTATTGGATCGATTATCAATTTTTAAAATCATTGGGTCAATAATTGGCATCTGATAATGATTATCATATTAGAATCTGCATTGCTGGTCTCTCTCTGTCTCTCTCTCTCTCTGTCTCTCTCTCTGGGGGTAATTCACTATCCTCCGAAGTGAGGTGCGGAGTGTTCGCCTCACTTTGGAATGACTGAGATGCGTTAGCTGATGTCCTGCACGCGGACAGCGAAGTGAGCTACGATGCATTCAGCTCACTTGCGCATTAAAGGAATTCCAGTATCGGCGAGGCAACTCTTATGCTCTCGCTGAGACTGGAATCCCTTTAATGCGCTCGCTGATGCCCGCGTGCAGGACATCAGCGAGCGCATCTCAGTCATTCCGAAGTGAGGCGAACACTCCGCACCTCACTACGGAGGATCGTGAATTACCCTCTCTCTCTCGCTCTGGAGGCAGCATTCAGGCAGCCAGCAAAGGCTGGTACACAGAAATGTGTACTGGCAAATATTTTTTTTACAAAAAAAGCACTGATTGAGTGGGTAATTCAGCAAGCAGCAAAGTGAGCTACGATGCGTTCGGCTCACTTCGCAAATGGTAGTATGCGCATGCTGATGTCCTGCGCGCAGACATCAGCATGCGCATTAAAGGGATTCCCATTTCGGCGAGACCAAAAGATAAGCCTCGGCAAGACGAGAATTCCTTTAATGCGCAAGTGAGCTGAACGCATCGTAGCTCACTTTGCTGCTTGCTGAATTACCCCCTGAAAGTTATAAAACAGGAGATTGGTTTTCCATTTCTGAAAAACTTATCTTGAGATGAAATCCTACTGTGTTAACCATACGTCTTGAATGCTCAAACTTAAATGGATCAAAATGTCACCAAATTCAAAAAGAATTTAACCAAATTTAAAGGGTCTGTTTAAGTGAAAACTTTCAATGGTGGTGTAAGCCCTAGCAGCCATTAGGGCACTTAAATTGCAACTGCAGTAAACTGATAAAAGCTAATCACCGATTGATTGCCAAGGGGTACAATGAAATTGGCAAGCTTGTGAGAGCAGTTGCTGGGGCATAAACTTTTACCAGTAAATATTCCCCACCTCCACCTTTAAGTGTCACCTGCCGTATTAACAAGGCTTTAGTACTCCTTTAATTGAAGCCTGAATTAATTAGCCCGTGTCTCTCTGTAATTGAGATTGTATAGGGAAAGTAGATTAAAAGATCCACAGGGACAGGGACTGAAGATGATTAATTACTGTCGAAAATGTTATTACTTTATAAATATGCACAGTAAATAAATAAAGAGTGATACTCAGCATGTTTATGCAAGGCAGATGTTGCCAAATAAATGTAATCGCCATTTATCAGTAGGTAAGCAAAAATTCTTACGGAGATGTGGCTGCGGATATAATATACCTGGACTTGGTAAATATTTTGGCACAGTTTCACACAAACAGGTTTGGAAAGTACAATTTGCAAATGGAATAAAAATTGGCTAAAAGATTGTCACTGTGGTCAATGAGCGTTACTCTGAATGGTCCACTGTTTTAGGTAGTTTTCCCCTAAGCTGCATTTTAGGACCATTCTGTTTTATTTATAAATGATATAGAACTTGGGTTATTAACGTCTCTGTTTTGTCAATTTACAAGCTGTCTTTGACCTGACTACTCGGCATAGGAGATTCAATGAAACAAAAGTAAAGTTGCGTTTAAGGGGGTTATTCACTAAGGTGCGAATTCGACTGTCGAATTCGCAAACAGCGGATTCCCATAGTAACCCATAGTAAATCTGCTACAATTTCCCCGTTGGAAATTCGCAACAATTTTTAATGCTAAGATTGCGACAATTTTCCCATAATAAAGTCACGACTGCGACAATATTTTCATTATAAGGATGTGACTGCGACAGTAGCAGCCTATTGTGACTGTCATTATCTGGTGAATTCGCACCTATACGCAACAATTCAGACTTTAGTGAGTAACCTCCCAGGGGTTAAAAATCTGCTAGCACCATAACCCTTCGTTGGGTAAAACTGAGAGAGACCATGATGGAGTGGAATCAAGGAGTACTTGCGGATCGTAGACTAAAAAGTAGCAAGCGATGCCAATATGCACCTTCATCAAGAGGATGTGAGGCCTAGAATAAATCTAAATCTTGCAAACGGCCTATACAAAATTGTAGCTGGTCTACTAGCAGAAAATGTTTGACACAGGTATGCACACACTAAGAGAGTATCTCTTTAATAGACTTGTGCACAGAATCTTAAAGGTGCACAAACAAGTCACACACGGGTTCATTAAAACATAGTCATGCACATACATAATTAAAGTTCGAAAGACCGCTCTAGGTGTTTCCCAGTTAATCTCGCGTTGTTCCCGGAGATTACTGCACGAGACGGACAGGTAGTCATAGTTTACATTAGTAGTATGGCTACCTTTTTTATGGAAAAAATCGAGTTAGAGAATCTCGCACACTCATTGGTGCTGTTTTTTTCACCTGTCTTTGAACCAACATTGGCAATTTACTTAATTAAAGAGTAGCAAATAATGATAATAAAAATAAGAAAGACAGCTCAACCAAATGTATATTTAGGGGATTACCCCATTTATTGCAGGTGCTTATGAGTGACATCATTGAGCTGCGTCGGACGGGGGGGGGAATCGTTTCCTAGCTAGCGAGCGGTTTTTCAGTGTAGGCCGCAGATCCAACCTGAAAACTGTCAGGTCCAGTGTGTGACCTGCACTGAAAGACTGCTCGCTCGCTGGGGGAATCAGAAATACCAAAAGTGGAGACGGTGCGTGTGCCCTCTCTGGCACGCAAGCTATACGTTCGTCACCGCTCCTGTATAGGAATAACTGTTATCTGTAATAAGGAATTACCACAGAAAACTGGGTTGCTACCAGAGGCACTATAGCGCACCAAGAGTCTGTTACACCTCTGGAAGCACTGAGGCATACTGGAAACTAAAACAAGTGCAGGAAGGTACATCGCTAGAGGCACTAAGGTATACAGCAACAAAGTGCACATAAAACACACAGGTACACTTCTAGAAGGCTAACATGTACAAACGTGAAGGATTCTGAAGACTTGAGACACATAGTGAACATAGGGGTAAGGGTGAATCCTTTAAACCACAGCAGGAGTTGGCACTGGTTAACAATGAGGCACGGAATCTAAGGAGGGCCAGGTCTTCACCCTGAGATCCACACAAATGGATATGGCCTTTGCGGCAGGCACCTCCCAGGTCACGACCATCAGAGTAACCCCCCACTGGTGGCATCTGGATAGACTCAAATAGAGACTCTGGCAGAGATTTGCAGCAGAAGAACTGTAACGTAGAGAGATCATAGCAGCATAAATGGACAGTCGTTCACGGCAGTCCTGGGCACACGCTGAACTGTAACACACAGCACCCTGTACAAGCAGCTTATAATGGTAAAGGGACAGACTATGCTAGGGAGCAGCTAGGAAGGGCAGATGCTGCAAAACATAATGGTGCTGTACAAACCAGTAGCGTAGCGTACCTTTAAGAATGCAGTCGCAAACCAAACACATAGCACAGCCATTCAGAAGCAGTACTGGA
The DNA here is from genome assembly GCA_019650415.1 of Pipa parva. Taxonomy (NCBI): domain Eukaryota; kingdom Metazoa; phylum Chordata; class Amphibia; order Anura; family Pipidae; genus Pipa; species Pipa parva. The sequence goes on along the minus strand of WMED01009976.1, from coordinate 4,645 downwards.
GACAGACCTGAAGGTCATGAAGATATTCTTTGAAGATATACAGAAGCACTGGGCTGCAGAGCTGACACTCTAAAGGCTGAAGACATGCTGCTGAAGAAGCTGAAACTGAGACCTGAAACACAGGATACATAAACAGCTTCCAAAATGCCTTTTGAATTTGCCGCTGCTGACGTCCTCCGTGAGTCTCCTCAGTACCTGCCGGCAATCAGCCGACAGAAGTGAAGAGCAATGGGCAAAGCACTGCTTGTTATATCATCCCACTCCAGATGGAAACGTTCTTTTCTTGTTGTTAGTGGCCCTTTAAGCTGTGGTGTAAAAACAATCACTGGAACATTAGTGTTCCCATCAGCCCAGTGAACTAGTCACATGCTGTTATAGCATTAGCTACACACCTGAATGGATTCAGTCATTTAAAGCACCGTGTCAATTGCACATTCAGGTATTTTCTCCTGTATTTACAGTGAAATAACATGAATAAATGATCACGGTTGGATATTTTTTGTTACTCTCACCATACTACTTTGATTTTAAACATTTCCCTGTTTTTATATCCCACCCACCTCCATCTTGTTTTTCAGATCTTTTAAAGCGACCACCTCCCATAATAAACATCACAACAAAAAATGAAGTGTGGCACTATATTAATGGTATGTACTAAACCGTTATTTGCAACATTTCATATATACCCAGGCTATTTGAGAACCTCAGGGAAGCAGGCCCCACTTACAGATTGGAGTAGGCATAGAACACGTTAGATTAGTACATGTGCTCCACTAGAGTTAATATCAATAAGATAGGGGATTTTTACTTTTAAACAGACATACATTTATTAAACAGGGTTTAAATAGAGGCAAAGTAGATGGTAGGATATATTGCAGTTGCAATCAAATCTTAAGCATCACACTAAAGTCTAAAAAATAATAATAAAAGGGTACCTTTAATAATGAATGAATCTCCAGCCGATTCCCTATTTTATTTACAGTTACCTGCACAACCTGGGATCGAGTGCATCACTGTCTTTTCCCTCAAAGGTAGTGGTTGGCGACTGTGACGTAGCTGAATCATGCTGGGGAGATAAGGGAAGTTCTGACCTCCCTTAAACCCACCCACTCACTTGCCTTAACCAATGGGGAGCGCTATCTTGGTGATCACCCCCCTCTTCCTCCCCCCTCTTCTTTCATGTCTCTACCTACCTCTCCCTGTGTCTAATCTAGTGCTTAGCGCTACAGTATTTCTCTCTCTCCCCCAGCACTGCTTTAACTTCCTGTGATCGGCGCACAGAAAGGTGGAGATCCTGCTGCTTCAGCACCATGTAGTCAAAGACCCAGGGCCCATCCACTGCACAAGCTTATAAGAGCTATGATGGAACCTAATTTGCCAACAACATCACTAGATAGGCCAAGATATTGCCTGTGAAAACTAATACAATAACAAAGTGTCATAATATAATAGGTCACAAGAGGAAGCTCCAAGCACACTAATTAGAGTCCCATATACACATAACTTAGTAGACAGTGGACAGTTTAGGTATGGGGAAATAGATAACTGACCACCTGGCTACAGAAGAAATGCAATAAAGATAAAATGTGTCACTGGGATATTTATTAGATAGAAATGCATTAGATGAGAGCAAGAAGAGAACAGAATCGGCTGAAGGATTAGTTAGTTGGATTTGCATTTTTTTTTCTTTTCCACCAAAATGACTTTCTATAGTTCCATATTCTGGACTCTTGTCATTAAGTGAAATGCTGTGAATTACATATCTATAGACTATGGGGGTAATTCAGCAATGAGCGAACTTACCCTCCGATCCTTCGCATCAGCTCACAGAGACTGTTACGCGTTCGCTAATGTCCTGCGTGCGGACATCAGCGAATGCTTTAAAGGGATTCCAGTCTCGTGAGGCGTCTCGAGTCGAACCTCGCGAGCTTTGCTGAGACTGGAATCCCTTTAAAGCGTTCGCTGATGTCCGCGTGCAGGACTCAGCGAACGCGTAACAGTCCCTGTGAGCTGATGCGAAGGATCGGAGGGTAAGTTCGCTCTTTGCTAAATTACCCCCTACGTCTGAAATCCATAAAGGCCACTTTACCTCCATTATATGAGAAAGCTTCTCTTAGTGGAGTTATATTGATTCTATGTTTGTACATACATTTTTACTGCTGTTTATGTTGAAGCTACCTCTTGCGACCAGTTACAGGACGACTAAAGTCACAGGCTGGTTATCATGCTAAATACATCCAGTCTGTGCTCAGCTAAATCAGTTCCCTGCAGATTGCTATTTTCTTCATTTCACAGAAAAACAAAATCGCAGCAGAACCAGCAGTGCCGGCCTGTATGACTGTGTATGAATGTGCTGTGCCAAGCTTATCACTGCAGTTTACCCAGCAGCACCTGGTCAGAACACAGAGGGGGTGGTCCTAGGCCCCCTGCTCTCTACACTGCTGGAGTGAAATGGAGGACTCTGGGAGCCTGAAAATAAACCGGTTAGCTAACCAAAAGGTCTTTTTAACTAAACACAAGCTAGCTGGCATTCAACATTCCAATCAGCTGGTGACTTCAGCTTCCCTTTCAGCACACTGAGATATGGGAGGGTTTTTTTTTTTGTCCCTTAAGCTGCATGTGGTACTTTTATTGCTTGTGAAAGCAATTTAGTTAGTTTTTGCATCCCTGGTACTTTGTATGGTGATCACCAGACTAAGGCTATTCTGTGCAGAAGTCTTTAGGAACAATACATACAGCATTTGGAATAGCTACCGTGGAGAGACGGATGGAGGGGTAAAAACAGATGATTCTAGGAGAGAGCCTTATTCATTTAGAAATAAACAAAGGTGAAACTTTGATGGTAGTCTACACAACAAGCTTAAATGTACAAAAGGGACCCTACTGGTTAAGACACCTGTGTTCTGTTTGAACTGTGATGTAAACCCTACTGAAGATAACACAGACTGTTTCCTTTCCCCTAAAACGGAATAGTGTTTTCTGTTCCTTGTGCAATAAATACTATTTCCAAATAAACTAACTAGAGTCATGGCTGGTAATTCCAAGTAGCGTTCTTCAGTTGAGTTAATCCTCAAATTAGTTATTGGTTCTAATGGTAATACAGAACAATGTGAAACAAATTGAGTAGAATAAAATTCTCAATGATATACATGTGTATGGAAAACATTCTTAGTATTTTCTTATAAAGCAAAGGGCCTTTGCAGAGAGCTGTTATTATGACTAATTAACAAAGCTTTGTGGGACACTATGAATCTGGGTATAAAATCCTCTCTGTCTAGAGAGGTGTGTCTCACGGGCTTTCTTTAGTAGAGTAGTGGTGTTTGGTAGAGTAGTGGTGTATATTCTCCTGGAGGTACATTTGTTCAGGAATGGACTAAAGGTCTAATTGGCCTTGAGTTGTAATTTAGAATTTGACTCCTCTAAATGATCAGGCATTAAGCCCTATCTCCCTTGGTGTGAATAATGATGGCTGAACTAGATGCAGACTTGCAACCATTTTAAAAAGCTGGTGTTTATATATACAGGATAAGTTACATACTGAGAGACAATTCATATTGCCATAACCAGATACAGTGCAGAGCATCCAAGAATAATTTGGCCATTACATGTTACATGTTTGGCCATTACTGTGCAGTTTTCCTATTAGACACACCAGATGATATTTAGCTTGCCCATAAGAAACCTAAGCTTGTGCAGTTTGCCCATAAGACATACCTAAATGCTGTGCAGATTCCTTACTTTAAAGTTTCCATATTAAGGTCCAATACATAATAGGTGTATCCAGACAAGTTGTTCAAAGTAGACCCCAAGACAAGTTGTTCAAAGTAGACCCCATTGTCTAATGGGCCTGTTTTTGCACCTAATGCTGCAGTGTTATCTGTACTGGTCCTGGGGAGTAGTAGTGCATTCAAACCTACCAGTGTTCAGAGATGCTCATGAAAAGTCAAATTAAGAGATTCACTGAACTCTATTGTAGGGATGTTTGTATAATACAGAGTCAGCTGCTACAGGACAGGGGCCCGAAGAACACCCAACTGCTGACCGGAGATTTACCCCAAGGGGTGTAAATGGAATTTAAAATGCAATTGAGGTGGTTAAACCTGTAATGATTGCCTCAACAAAAATTGTTTTGGAAATCTTGTGGTATGTGGGTTATCATAGATCTAAAGCAGTCAACCATGGCTGAATCGTTAAACTGAATACACTCATCCCTCAACATCATCGCTATCATCAGCGCATCCAAATTGGCTGCCCAACCAGGAAGTGGTGGGTAATACTAAGACCCAGTGCTTGCTGACATTGCACAGAACCCATCTCCCGAGCAGCGCTACAAGTGATTGTTTTCACACATGCTCTGTAAGAAGTCAATGCCCAGGACAACAACTTTCTTAGGAGCGGGTGAAGCTGAAATTCTACAAAGGCTGCCAAGTACTTGTGAAATAATGCAATGCAGAAGAAGCAGAAGTAATCAAATGGGTGGCTTGGAAGGAAGAGGCTGTGGGTTTATTGTGTTGCTGGCATGAAGGCTATTTAAACAAATGTAATGTATGAGAAGCAATACATTGCTTCTTTACATTGCTACATTGTTGACCTAATAACTATGTATAAATATATTAGAGGTCAGTACAAAGATCTGTCTCACAAT
>WMED01009975.1:0-11846 GCA_019650415.1 Pipa parva | reverse complement strand
CCCCCCCCCCCCCCCCCCCACATCTGAATCTGAAATTTTCTGATTAATATTGTTTCAACTCTGTGCAGAGCTACACATATAAACTGAAACTGTGTAGGAAGTTTTGTAGATACAATGCACCATCATTAAAAGGACTTGGGTCATGTGTTTTCCCTCCATGAACAATTTCACTTTCTAAGCAGACAGAGTTGAAAACTGACAAATGACCTAGGCACTTTAAAAGTCACTGTGCATGAGCATAGGAAGTTGATGGGTTTCTTAATGAACAATTTCTTTTTTTAACAGACTTTTTATTTAATAAGGAACTGAACCACCTTAAAGGAGGACAAAAAGGCTCAGCCCTTTGTGACACAGCAACTCAAGTCCACCTGCTTATCCAGAACTTTCCCTAAGAGTTCCAGAGAAATTGAAACAAATATTCTAAACAGGTGAAAATTTTTACTATATAACCAATGGCATACCTACAGGGGTTGCGCCAGTTGTGGTGGCAACTGGGCTTGATGCTCCATAGCTGTGTCCCCTCTAGTGTGCCACTGGGAGAGGGTAAACCGGTGCTGATCATGCACCAGCCCAGGAGAGGGGGTTCGGCACCGAATGTGCACCGGAGCTCACCTGCCGAATGTTCCGTCCCTGGAACAGGACAGCCTTTCTCCCAATTTCTCTCTGTTCCTTGGCTCCCCATAAGCAAACATATGATTTACAGTGCTCTCCTTCTGACATTTAAGGTATGTCACTCCGTTGCCCCTCCCTATATTTCCTTACTTTCCCAATTTCAATTTCCAGCTGTCTAGAAACTGCCCAGTCTGCTAATTTGTCACACAAATGCAGTTTCTGTGTACTTCCCCCTTTATATACCTAGTGAAAAAAACTAAAATGGTATAGGTGTAAACTGTCAGCCTGCATACAGCGTGATTTGAGCAATGTGTGACTTTTCAGACACATAGCTGTTTATAAAGGTACCGTGAACTGCTTCTAAGATTTTCAGAGATATCTAGAGACATGCTTTGTTTAACTACCACAAAATGTCTCATAGGACAATAGTTCTAAAAGATTTTTACAAAGTTTTATAAAGAACTGCTTCTTACAAGTCAAAGTACTGCTGAGCTAAGAGCAATTACACTACTGAACTGCTAAATCTCCGATGTTTTCATTAAACAAGTAAAATATTCTCAAGAACTGTAAGACATATTCTGTCTCCAAAACCGTCCTTGCACCTCCTCCTCTCACCACATCCTAAAGCATCCTACAGGCTGCTGCACAGTCCTGGGCATTATCTGGAGCATTGCTTCATTTACTGGGCATTTTGTGGAACCATTTCTGCATTATTTGGGGCCCTGATGCTATGTATTGGATATGTATGGTGGAGAACTGCTATGTTATATTATTTTATTATTATTGTTGCATAATTATATAACAAATTATTATTATTTATTTGCAGCACCTATTATTATTTATTTGCACACATACAGATAGACAGACACAGACCAATGACACGTTTTAGTCAGGTTTCAATTAACCGAGTATGTTTTTGGATTGTGGAAGTAAAATCACACAGAGAGAGAGAGAGAGAGAAAGAGAGAGACAGAGAGAGAGAACATACAAAATCCATGCAGATGATGTGCAGGATGGTTCACTGTATTAGGTATTATCTGAAGCAGTGGTGCTGGCATTCTATCGGAAATGTCATCTGGGCACTGCTGTGCTGTATTAGGTATTATCTGGGGCAGTGCTGCTGGCATTGTATTGGGTGCTGCCAATATATTGGATATGTATTCTGGGACAGTGTGTATTGTAGTGGGTGACAAAATACAAAAATATATTTGTTTATATGGGCGATTGAGCCTTTCCCTTTAATTATTTGATTTGTTGTGATAAGGCACGATTTCCTGTTTCTTTGTGCACTTTCTTTTCAGATATATAATATTTGGTGTATTGTAGTGGGCATGCCTTTTGGGGCACTGCTACACTGTATGTGGATATGTAATATGTTTGATGTTGGCAGGTGTATTTGTTTATATTTGGTTTCCTTCATTCTGTGCAAATGTGAGTACCTGCTTTGATCAATAAGTTAGCACAGCTGGAAGTTAAAATCATTTGTACAGAATGCTATGTGAGCTGCCCATATTTCAGCGGCTGTGTACAGATTTCATGCAGCCAAAGGCTGAGCTAGCAAACCTACTTTTAATAACTAACACAGGACCAACAAGGTTCTTATTTCAGGAGATAAACAAGCTTTTGAACCTCATGGGATTTTATTTTTGGTACTAAAACAGAAATTGTGGTGATATAAAATAAGTGAATAGGACATTTTTGCCATAGAGTAAAAGATCTTTCTAAGATCAAATTAGATTACTGAGACTATATAGGGCCTAATTCACCATTGTGCGAAGTGAGCCGCGAAGCCTTCGGCTCACTTCGCACATGGTGTTATGCACCCGCTGATGTCCTGCACGCGGACATCAGCGAGTGCATTAAAGGAATTTCAGTCTCGACAAGAGCACTCGAGTCTCCTCGCCGGGACTGGAATCCCTTTAATGCGCTCGCTGATGTCCGCGTGCAGGACATCAGTGGGCGCAAAATACCATTTGCGAAGTGAGCCGAAAGCTTCGCGGCTCACTTCGCATAATGGTGAATTAGGCCCTATGATTATGTTTACAGTAAAATAAAAAAAATACATGATCATTTTGTGTTTATACTTGATTAGATTGTATTACAAACATTTTCAAATTTGCAGATTCTCCCAGTGCACATTAAATATTAACAAAAACACATTAGCCATGTATAGCGAGGAGAGATTTCATTTAGTTGTTCACCCTGTTTTCTAGATATAAAAATAAATCACCATCTGCTATGCCTAAAATAAAGCAGGCATTAAAGCTGTTGTTGGATCAAGTCTCACTTGACAATGTTAAGGCTCAATCTAAAGAATTATTTAATTATTAAAGTCAGGAAATTGTGCTGGAAAATGTAACAAAATGGCAAAATCAATTGTTTCTAATTTTTTTGGTGGTAATGGTAATAAAAGCTTTAGCAAGAAATGAAAAACAGAGATAAACATTATGCTAGATATGATTTCTCCCAAAAATTAGACTAGATATGATTTCTCCCTAAAATGTATTAAAAAGGAAAATATTTTATTTAAAAAGAAACTGTTTAATTGTTTGTGAAAGCTGATTACAATGTTTGTTGTGTGATTCTGTTGAAAGAATATCAGAACCAGTCATTGGTCATTTCCTGTTAGTTGCACTAATATAATTATCTCCTTTGTTATCTAAAGGTGAAAACATTTATAAAAACATTCACTTAGGCTGGGTTCAGCGTATCGTACACTCGTGTCAAGAAAAAAAAAAAAGAAAAATACACAGAGCGTATTTTTCAGTTGTACTTGCCAGCTTGCCACAGGGCTAGCATTTTTACCTCAGGCTGTGTGTTTCTGCTTACTGAAGGGAGCAAATAAGGTTTGAGTCAAAAATCAGGCAAAAATGGGTGAAAAGGTAGAAAATTAAATTAAATTTACTGTAGTAAATCTCGCCCTTACCCTCCCTCACCACTAAAGCTAGTGACATTTTAGATCTTTTTCAGGAATGTTGGATCAATCAGTAAATTGAAATGTACTAAAATCGAAAACTATTTTTTTACTTTTTTTTTTTTAAATTTACTTAAGTTGAAAACAATTGTTTTTACTTTTTTGCCTGAAAATTTGGTAAAAATGGGTGAAATGGTAGAAAGTTACATTTCTGACTGTAGTAAATATCACCCTTAGCCTCCCCAGGCTCCCTCACCTCTAATGCGAGTGATACTTTAGATATTATTCAGGAATGCTGAATCAATCAGTAATCAACCTCCAGCCTCTGGACTGTGTGTGTACTACTGCTGAGCTGTTGATTTTATGATCTTCATTAGTCACAAGTTGAAAACAGGTGAAAAATGAGGGCAAGAAGGTTGAAAGAAAATTTCAACCATTTCACCTGTTTTTGCAATGAAAAACAGGCAAACTGGTCAAAAAAGTCATTTTCTACTTTGTTAAATTTTGCCGTATAAATGTGCTTACTGATGGTCTTTTGTCCTCCACTGACTACTCTTACTTGCACCAGTTGTTCTTCACATTTGTCAATTCCAGCATCTCATGTCAACTGCAGCTTTATCTCCTCTCCTTACTTGTTAATGCAAACATACACAGAAGTGGTACATCCTAAATCCATACTGTGCATGTGCACACTGGAAAGAAGAGACAAGACAGGAAGTAGCTGGATCACCGAACTGAAATTGACAAATAGTGACTGGAGCAAGAAGGTAGAGGCAGTGGAGGACAAAAGACCTCCATCTCTAAGTATATTTAGACTCCCCCAGTTTCCACACCCCTCATGCTGGTGGCACTTTAGTTGTTCTTTAATCTTAATGATCTGCTATTGAATTTGTTCTCTGACTACTAGATAGCCTGATAGTTTTCATCCTTTCTACATTCCCAACTTGTTTCTGCTACTCTGAAATATGGTTCAGGCTTGGTGCCTTTTCTGTTCTTATTCAGCTGTACTTATAAGTAACTGTTGCATTCACCTGCTGTTTGCTTCTTCGTGTTGAACTAACACTCACTGCCTGCACTTGTTTATAACACTAGGTGGGAGACCTCTCCTGGGAGTGAACTGCTGGAGATAGAAAGTGAAAGTTTAGCAATGAATGTAAATCTAAATCTGAATCTAAATGTTTAGATGAAACATTTTTTGATTATTATATAAATGGTTGCTATTTCATAGATTGTAAATTGTATTTTAAATACAGCCATTAAATGACTTTCTAAATAATTGTGCAATGTAAAGCAACCAGTATGTTTAGAATTAGAAAGACAAATGTCCCTATAGAAAGCCAATTGACAAGCGACAACCCATTTACATTATAATGTGAACCCATTCTTACACCCTCTCCTTCTTCCCAGCATAACAATGTGTATTCATAGTAGCTGATATCCCAGGGGGGTGCATATAGTAGTACAAAGTAAAGTGGTGTGGCAATAAATTCAAGCTTCCAATGTGTCACTGACAAAGACACTAGCATGCAGTTCTATGGAGTAGGACGAAAGTGCAATAAACTTAGCATAGGTAAAACTTTAACTCTAGCATGTTTAACTGATTTTTCAAGATTTCCAGAGCAGCTCCAGACATGTTGTGGTATGATTAAAGTTAGCAGCTAGGCTTCAATAATCACAATGCCTTCTTCTGTCTTATTTTGTATGTTTTAGTAATATGCATTGCTTGTATTCCATCCAGCACTGTTTGAGCCTTGCTGAATCTGAAATCTTCAAACTTGTCCACAAACAACAAACTTATTAAGTGGTATCATTCAGAATAAAATCAAAAAGGGACTACAATCACTTTTCAATTTTGATAGTTCAGAAGAAGTCAACCACAAACCCATTGATTCAATTTTGATTGATATACAAACCAGTAACAAATTAGTTGGAATGAACGGCATTTCCACTCATTCTACAGGGAAATCTACTAAAAGAGGAGCTGACAAGGTTTCTTCAGAGCATGAAAAAAAGTTATATTTACTGCTGGTGTTTGCAAGTGAAATTAAAAGAACATACGATGTAAGAATTCAAGCAGTAACATTGCAAGGTCTCCAGGAAACCTGGGCATTGGATCCCAATCAGCCTCGCATTAAATGTACAACCAGACAAAACAACCACCCTTACCTTGTAGTACCTGAGTTTACTGCTTTTACATAGGGGACATTGACAAATGATTTCAAATGATCTTGACTCTTTCTGGACTCTGAAATAAATCAAAGTTACAGTTCCCAGCTTCTGTTGTTCAATACAAAACCACAGTTTGTGAAATATTTACTTCAAAAGGCATTGTTCATAGAAGCCTAGAAAAGATTCTTTTATATTTTATAGTATTCTAAGACTGCCAGAAGGCAGTAGTAGGGCACCACCACTGGAGCCTATTGATGACTTTTTCCTAAAACTTCTCATAGAATCACTGTTGCCGTTCCCACTAATATTGTACACATAGATAGTGAACAAAATACTATAACCATAGTATAGAACAGTGGTTCTTAACCTTGTTTGAGGTACCGAACCCACCAGTTTCATATGCACATTCACCGAACCCTTCTTTAGGGATAAATCACTTGACCTCCTCGTCTTGACCTCCATAGCGAAGGCTCCGCCGAACCCCTGAGATGATTCACCGAACCCCTAGGGTTCGATAGAACCCGGTTAAGAACCACTGGTTGAGAACAACCCATGTCCTTATGTTTTACTGAACATTTGTAAAACAATAAATGAATATTATTTGGAAATACAATATATCTGCTATTTATCTATTTAAATGACTACAAATGCACCCAGTCTCCTGATTTCAATTTCAGAGGTGAACATAGGTGCCTGCACTCCATATGCAGTAATGCCCCCACTTTGCTAAAATAAGCATCTATGCTGCTTAATGATTATTCTCCCTGTAATTTGTAAACATTACTTTATAGGTTAATAACATATGTAAATGAACATAAAAGCTCACTTTAGCAGTTGCAAGCTGTTAAAATGTAACATTATTCATATTGATAATTAGTTATAAATAACATGACAATCTGTCTTTGGAAAATTCCACTTTTACACCAGTTAGTCTGGTCCCTTTGAACCTGCAGGTTCTGTTTCCTTGCATCTGATTGGACTTTACATGGTGTTTGTTCAATTAACTTCAGGTGCATAAACATTCTAATCAACCCAGTTAGGGGCAAATTGTGAAGTGGAAGTACTGCAATAAAGTTTTATTTCAGACGTTTTCTAATATGTATGCAATATATATCAGCTATGTCAGTTACAAACATGAATAACATAACAAAATCATTTATCTTATGCATATTATTCAGGGGGTTTAGTGCTCCTTTAAGGCAATGTATATAGTTTGAGTTGAGTTTCTACAACCTTTTAAACAGTTTAGTTGAGCACAGAACTTTGGAAGTATTATGCATGTCAGGTAGGATAGCACTAGCTCAGCAATAAGCCGGCAATGTCTTTTTAAATAACTATATAATCACTGCAAAAAGTCTTTGAAGGAGGCTGGGATTGTGGCTAAAAGTAATCTGTTTTATCAATTGCATGCTGTCATAAAAATGAACAAATCAGCAATACTTAGACCGAATAAGAAATAATTCACCAGCTGTAAAATGTATTCTTTGCATTACACTTTTTTTAATCTTTCAAGTTCACAGTTTTGTAATAGTCTAATTTTGCTGAAACTGATGAAGTGGATAAGCAAAGATGGGTTCAATGGAAGCCTGGAGTTCACATTTGTTGGCAGACAACTGCTCACACATAGAATGTTTGCAGGATTCATACAGTACAGCCTGTGGCCTACTTGTCTTTTTTTAATGATGTATTGCCTTACTTTTATGGTGTTTAATGTAATGATGGAATCATTCCCTGAAGGTTATAGAAACCATTCTCTTTTTCTAGCCTACAGGCTGATTCACCTTGTGATTGATATGTAGAGCTGTGCTTCATTTCCAATAATGTATGTGCCTGTCCTTTGTTCTGGAACATTTTTGCTGAAGACGTAATGGGAATATTTTTCCATTTCTGAATTTTAGTTTCCTGTTGTTAATCAGTTTATTCTCATTCAGTTAGTGATAACCTCATCCAGTGTTCGAGAGGGGAAAAAACATTTCATGTAAAAAAAATTAGACTTAGTTTCTAAGAAAAGTAAACAGGGGTTTGATCAGTGCTGCACTAACATCCAATATGTGCAATGGTTCATATCAGTGTAATGCTCCAAAGGGGCAGTGATTAGCTGATCAGTTATAAAGGCCCCTCCAAAGTGAGGTTAATGAAGCATATAATCAGAGTTTAGACTATGTATGCTGAATATTATTTGCTGAGCCATCTACTAGTACAGTGAAACTCTTGTCTATTACAGTTAGATCAGATATGATGCTTCCTTTAATATCTTTCATCATAATTCCTTCTGCAGACAACCAATCACCTGTGCCAATAACCTCACTGTATATGTTACCATATCAGTATGTGCATTTTTTCCATGTATTTGTTACAGTAAACATAGATGTTAGTTTTCTTTGGGTTATTATGTTGTTTATACAGATGATACAGTAGGTTTACAGCACCATTGTTCTGCTAGGTTTTTTTTTGTGTGTAGGTTGGGATTTCTTAGCTCTTCCCGGATAATTTAATGGATTGCCATCCTACTGGGGCTTTATGAGACCACTGGACAGAATGGGAGCTACAGTATATATTTGTCTACTCTTGAAGGAAACCACTGTTGCTGTCAGGCTGCACTACCTTAATTAACTCAGTCAGTACCTGCACAATCATTGGACAGCCAATGTGATAATAGGCTGTTACCTGTGTTACCTGCCAGAACAATTTGGCTGGGAGTGGGAGGTAGTGTGGAAATTAGTGTTAGCTACAGCATTTTTCGATTTGCAATTTAGGCATTGTTTTCTGGAGTAAGATTTTTGTGTTATCCCTCTATTCTCTTTGCTTTTAGTAAGTGAACCAGGCATTTAAAGAAACATTTGATAAACATCTATCCTGGCTACCTCTGCTGAGTGCTTGGTATTGAGGGGAGCATTGCTTTCTCCCCCTTTATTTTCTACTTTTCTACACATGGTGGTACTTGGTACATGTACTGATTAGGATTCACTACTATGCATGCAGGAGCTATTAGTTCATTTTAAAGGGACATTAAAGCCTGTAAAGAAAGCCCCGTCCATTAATTGACCACTTAGTTTTAAGTACAATAAGTGTTAAAATGGCAGGTTTAGGACTATTGACTTTGCAGAATAATTATAGGATCAGAAGAAAAAAAAAAAGCACATGGGGCAGAAGCTCTTAGCTAACCCTGTTACCACTGTGCAGTCTGTTCCTTGTGAAGCATGTAAATTACTAAGCAGCTTTTGACTCTGAGCTGGTTTAGGATGTTTTTCTTCAGGTTCTCAGTCTCAGAGCAGTCTTGTACTAAATTTCCTGAAGAGAGTGAAAGTGAAAGTAAATGGTTTCAGGCAGAGAAAGTAAATGGTTTCAGGCAGAGAAAGCATGCTCAGTTAGAAGGCTTAACCCTTGACTAAGGGGTGGGACTGGAATTAGCAGAAAACATCTTTTCCAAGTAGTTGTTTTTTTCTGCAGTTGCTAGGACTATTGTGTAAAATCGGTTGTCAACCCTACTTGACCCTGCTGAAAATCACCCCTGGGCTGTTGTACCTTTGGATTGGTACATTACAAGTCTATGCATATGTTAGGAGTGGTACACACCAGCCTCTCTGAAGCCCTCGTTCAGTAGATCAGTGGTGGTGTCAGTAGCTGTCTTCGTCATTATCTATTCATGTCCATAGCCATCTTTATCATTACTTATGCGTCTCTCTATGTTGCACATATGTATGGCTGATGTAATCATGCTACAGCTACAGTCGCATTCCTGCCAATTTGCCTGTACGTCAAATAGTTCCCAGCTTCTGCATCTGATTATAGGACTTCTTTGTTGTGTCAGGCTGAAACTGGTAACTTAGTGAGGTGTAGGAGGAAGCAGCTGAACACAGGATGATATAGCTTTAATCAGACCCTAAGGCACGAAGTCTAAGGTAACCCTGATTTTTACCTAGAGTCCCTGCAAGGAGGTTAGGTCTTAGCTGTGGAGAAACCCAGGTCGTGGCCCTTAAGGCTGAGATCTGGAAGTGTGGTACAGAAACAGCAGGAAGGAGAATAGTCGGATAACAGGCTAGAGTCAGGGTTGGCAGCAAGGAGTCATGGTCAAAGAACAAAGCAAAGGTCTGGTCAGGCTGCAGACAAACAGGAACTATAAACAGGCTGAAGTTAGAATTGGAAAAAGGCAAAGTAGTAAACACACCCAGGAGCACCCAAACGGTCCTATAATCAGGCGCTGATACTACTGACAGACTCCTTTATATAGTAAAGGAGCCTGTCACATGACCGGGCTGAACCGCGTCATAAGCATGTGACCCTGACATGCACGCCCGTGAAGTCGGCGTGCACCTGCGACATCAGCACACTCCCGTAATGCAAGAGCCAGGGAAGAGAGGCAGAGTTGCTGGCACAGCAAGGAGACCAGCACTGGAGTAAAGGACGCAAGTAAAGAATACACCTAACACATTGGTGCTATTTCTGTTTGATGATCTCTGTTTCTCTCCTCAGCCTGGATTTTGCTTGATGTCTTCCTGCCACAACCTCTGCTTTGAATTCTCAAATTCTCTTGCCTACTGCCTGCCTTAACCTGTGCTCTGTTCATCAACTATTAGTATTGCTTCTGCCTGGTATTTCTCTGGTTCTCTGCACTACCAGTGGACAGCTATCCTAGGGGCCATGAACTAGGAATATTTCTACACCAAAAGCCATACCCCCTTGTGGCGGTCAGGGGTAAATACTGGAGGCTCTTTAGACTCAACTACTTAGGCTTACCTGGCACCAAGTCTGCTTTAGTATAAACCCACTGATACTTCTGTTGGGCTGCAACCTCCTACTCCTCCCTTCCAGTGAAGTCTTTCAGAATATTGGTATTTTAGTAATAAATTTAATAGTCATGCTTAACATTATTTATAGCTAAAGCTATTAAATTTAACTGAGATCCATAGGTAATTGCTCAGAAGAAAAAATACAGGAAATGCCAAACAAAATTCATACCAAGTTCAAATTATGGGGTTATTCACTAAGGTGCGAATTCGACTGTCAAATTTGCAAACAGCGGATTCCCATAGCAAATCCATGACAATTTCCCCATTGTAAAGTCGTGGCAATTTTCCCATAATAAAGTTGCGACTGCGACAATATTCTCATTATAAAGATGCAACTGTGACAGTAGCAGCCTATTGCGACTGTCTTTATCTGGCGAATCCGCACCTATACGCAACAATTCGGACTTTAGTGAATAACCCCCAAAGAATAAGAAATTAAAGTGATTTTATATTACAATCATGGAGTTTTATGTTCCTTTTGATTTTTACTTAGTACAATGAAGTATTATTACAAACTGATAATATATTAGGATAATAACTACATATAAGTGATGTGTGAATGAGCAAAGCTGAATTGTGTATACAAATGATAATAAAAGCATATTTATCCTACCACTAAAGCAATATTAGCTAGTCTAGCTGACGTGTACATTTTCACAGAGAACAAGATACACACAAGTGCTGAACGTAGATTTTTTTTTCATATTTAGACCTGCAGATGCAGTATCCAAGACAACCATGGATTGATTTTATACCTCTGCTCTCTGCTATTGTTACCAAGGAATCTTATGACATAAAACATTATTAACTCCATAACAATAGCACAAGAAACTGTCAGGCTGGGTGACTACTTAGCTTTCAACTGTGACCTGAGCCACATTGAATATATAAAACACTAAAGTTCAAGAGGCAATTCAATAATAACTATATTCTAATAACTAGCATTAGCATCACAATAACATGGTTTATGCAATAAGCACTGCCATCACATAATTACTATTTTTTATATAATCCTATTTAATTGTCACATTATTCCTGAGATACTTCTTTCAAATATAAGCAATGGAGTTTTTATACAGTTATTGACTTCACAATTTAAGTGGTTTCATTCCCTTTTCTTATGACTCTCACAATTTTTGAGAAATCCAAGACTGGTTTAGCCAATACTGCGGGAAGACCTACTTTTTTGCTCTTCCTAAACCCATATAAAGCTTCCCCCCTCCTTAACTGGATAACACTAACAAAACATAATGGGGTAGTTTTTAGTTTGTTTCAGCCAATGTTTTACATCTGAACTTTACATCTGTATCTATCTATGTATCTGAATCTATCTATCTATCTATCTATCTATCTATCTATCT
>WMED01009974.1:0-16017 GCA_019650415.1 Pipa parva | reverse complement strand
AAAGCCGTACTACATTAATGTAAAGCCGTACTACATTAATGTAAAGCCATGCTGCACTAAAATAAAACATGGCTACCCTTTCCATGGAAATATTCAATGGAAAAAGTTTCTCTTGGTAAGTATTGATCTAAAAAATCTCACAGTACTAACCATGGGAAACTTTCGGGTGTTCAACCGATTATTAAACTTTTTAATAAATTTCGCCCATTAATGACTTGCGCAGATTCACTTTCCAAGTTCCCTAAACAGTGTATTCACTTGGCAAAACAAAGTAAAATTATGTCATTTTCTTATTAATCCCCTGAATATGTTTAAAGGAAACAGTATCACTATAACTGTACCTTTCTTATATTAATTTCAAAATACAAATTAATAGGAACATTGTGGTGGCCAATACTGTCCCCATTCTAAAGTTGCCTGTGTTGTTTTTTACATCCATTTTTATGAGACACAAATCCTAACTCATGATGTCACTTGGTCACTATGTTTTCTTTTTATCTTAATTTGTCATTTTCACCTGGTTTGATCATCCTGGAAAATTCACACTTTAACACAAGATAAATAGCCAACTAGACTTGTCATTAGCAACCTGTCAAACTGGTCACATATTCAACACATCACAAAAATTAAAGATGTTTGATGAGTTTAGGAAGTAGCAAATGGAAGCGAATTTAGACCTTTATGTGAATGTTCGCTCTTTGATAAATAACCACTTTAGGTCAAAATTTAATAAAGTCAAAAATATCACTGTATTTGATATAACGATATTGATAATTTCGATACTGATATCACGATATCAAATAGTAATTTATACAAAGATAAAATTAGTTTACTGTAATATTGAAAATTCAATATTGCAATATCAACATTTTCCCAATATCGCAATATAGAAAATGCAATTGAATCTTTTCAATCTGTTTGTTTCTTTGGAAAGTCCATAATATTGATCATTTTGATGGAAAAATTTGATATCATGATGATATTAAAAATTTGATTGCGACTTCGATAATTTTCAAAGATTTTTATTGAATTTTTTGATCAAAAGATCAAAAACAAACTTTAATAATTTTCGCCCAACACTCTATTATAAGGAATACTTTATAATAAAACACGGTAAAATGTTTGTTTGGCTTCAAAGGTAAAGAACTTTTAATAACAAATCTCAAAGAAATGTCAAACTTGTAAATTTTATAATCTAAAATTGTTCCATATAATGTCCCTTTAAGATATATCAGGCCTTATAATATGCAATTATATTTTCTGTCATTGCTGAACTCTATTTGATTAGCAAGGAAAGTCATAGTAAACTGAATGGGTCCTTCCGTAAAAGTGGCCCATTATGTAACTTGTCTGATAATACAGAAGAAGTTACAAAATACAATACGGTGCTATTGATAGCAGTGATATCAAAATTTATTAAGCCCTATCTAAATTTTTTACTCATTAAAAAGTATTCACCTGGTAGAAGGTGGAGAAATCCCATTATTCCTTATGGAGATGGGGCATAAAAATGTTTCTAAGCCCTTGGTGGAAAAATCGGCAATATCAGTATTCATTGAAAAGGGTTCCATTGACAGTAATGTAAAATGTAATGATATTAACATCATCAATATTTATCAATATTGATTTTTAATATCAATACATTTAATTTGGCTTTACATAAATTAGGGGAAATTGAAAATACAGTGGGAAAAAAATGGTAAAAAACAGATTAAAATGAGGTGGAAAGGTCAAAATCACCTCAGTAAATATCCCCCAAAATCTTCAAGCATGTCTGTTAAACAGGTTTTGATTCAAGATACACTTTGATAAATCAGTCCTTTGAATTTAAGGCCAAACAGAATCACTTTACTGTACGTAACCTGTAGGCATACGGAGAGACCTGCTGTGGTTCTATTGCAGATTTTGTGCAGATAGTAGCAACGTTGGGAGGTTATATTAAGAAGCTACAAGTAATGGCACATACACTGGGAAAAATTGCATCTGACAAACATCTAAACATAAATACATCATTTCAGTTCAACTCAAGAAAAGTTAATGGAGACAACATATTTTAACTATCTGGCTGGGTTACAAGAAAATTGGTTTCACCTGCTACAATGGGAAATTGTTGTAATCTCAATGACCTACTGAAAGTAAAATCTAAAGATGTTAGATTTTTGTTTTAAAGTCATGAAATCATTAAGGTTGCTTGTGTGATAATGTAAAATATAATTAACCACCTTAAAAAGCAATGGGTCGGTTAAACTCTGAATTCAAGTTTTCCAGTTTGGGTCAAATTCCACTTCATTCTGACAGTTAAATGTCTTTTGTAAGACCTTTCATTTCAGGATGCGCTTTGCTAATTGCATTAATTTTTCAAATGTGCCATCTGATTTACAGTCGGTTATAAATGCCAAAGGCAACCAAGTCATAGAATAAACATGATAAATAGTCTATGATTGGAACTCTGCATGCACTTAATCTCATTTTGGTTTCTCTATCTTAATGATAAGAAATAAAGCTGTAGGGAAAAAGTGAATGAATCAGTTTGTAAAAACCTTGATTTCCAGAATTCACAGTGATTTTCCAAGCCACAAATCACCCAGCAAAATTTCTTTGCAGCTATTCCTGGGTTATTTGTAACAGATTTACATCGAATGTTGGTGGATTGTGCCATTCCTAACACATTTGTTCTAAATTAAAACATGCTTAATGTGCCCATTTCCATTCCTAACATAAGGATAACATGTAAATCAGCAGGCTGAACATTGGCGTCAATCAACTAGAGGCTATCATTCTTTTTTTAAGCAATTGTTATGGTGGTGATCATTTGCATATACTGCTAAGAAACGTTTGGGCTTCTTTGCAGATAATTAAATATTCTCTGCCTATTTCTTGCAACTTTTCTTTTCCTACTTATTACAATGAAAATGAATATCTTTGTATCACTATCCTCCTCATGCTGAAAATATTGATCAGTAGGTTTTTTTTTCTTTGCACCTAGGGGGGAATTCATAATTGAGTGAAGTGAGCTCCAGATCCTTCGCCTCACTTCGCACATGGTGTGCGAAGCACTTTAAAGGGATTCCAGTCTCGGCGAAGTGACTCGAGTGCTCTTGCTGAGACTGGAATCCCTTTAAAGCGTTCGCTGATTTCCGCGTGCAGGACATTAGCGAGCGCATAACACTATTTGCGAAGTGAGCCAAAAGATTCGGAGCTCACTTCGCTCAATGGTGAATTCCCCCACTAGATTTGTAATTTTTTTAATCAATCAGGAAGAAGATATCTCTGCTACCTTCTCAACAAAAAATCAAAAACAAACATGAATTTTTTCCACCAAAGCTTTATACTTCTGCAGGCTTAAGTCATACAGCGTCCCACTAAGGTGGAAAGAAAGAGATTGCATTAAATGATGTGCTCTTGTCCTGATTTATCATGTTTGATCCTGCTTCATCTTCTCATTATGAAAGCTTTGGTTACCACTAATGTTTTTTATTATTATAACACAGAAAATGTTTTTTTTTGTCATGTAATAATATCTTGGAACACATAGGTGAGCTATTTTTTATATGGTTGCGGAGGTTATGTAATATACTAAATTACAAAAAAAGGAATATTATTCTCAAAATAAGTAGCTAATTATGAAATCACAACTAGCCATATATGTCTTAAAGTGGCCATCGCATGCCCTATTTTTTATGGCTAACTAATGATAACATATAGGTACATCGAAGACAGGAAAAACTTCATATTCAGGTTTTTAACATTTAGTAAAGGTCAACATTATTACAATGAAGATATGGCTAGAAATGTATATGTAACACGGCTTAATTCCCTGCTAATTTACGGAACCAGTGAATATTTTAAATATGCTTATTAATTCATGAAGTAATAAATACACGAAAATGAAACAAAATATCCGTACATTCGAGGCAAAAATGTCTAAGCCTTTCTATTTCTCATCCACTGAAATTTCAGCCACCTTCCTGGTATATTCTGTTGCACATGTACTAATTTTTATCTTCCTGAATTACTTGCCTATGGGTCAGTGACCTGTTTGTCAGAACTTGATTTTTAGTCAGACCAGGTACTGCCAAAGTCACTAACATACACATGTTTATGTACACTAGTCAGTGAGTGCTCTTACATAAGATTACACAGACACAACAATCCCAGTACTAATGTATCACAATTTTTTTTATTTTTTTGTTAAAAGCAGCCAAGCCATCAGCAGTCATTTGCTAGTTGTAGATTGTGGACCTACCAACCTATGCTTACATCTTATTAGCTTTTCTGTGAAGTTTATAACATAATCACACAAGTGGCACATCTACTTTTGTACTGATACCACATTAATACACCCAAAAGTAAAACTGCATAAGCATAATGCATTTCTTAAACTGAAAAAAAAAGTGCTTTTCAATCCATTATACCTGTCAAAATATCTCAGAAATTTGGGATTTCAGAGCAGTTTTTTTACACAGACCACCTAAATTAGAGTGCTTCCAAAAGTCTAGCATAAAGCCATGTCACTACATGAAATCAGTCAACATACGATTCTGGAATGTTCAATATAGAAAACAAGTCTTCATGACATGCCTCTTAATCATCTTAATTTACACCTACTGCAAGCTGCAATGAAACACAACTTTAGCTGCAAAAAAAAAAAAAATGGGAAAAATCAAACAAAAATAAAATGTTTTGGATGCGAAATTGGCAAAACTAAGTAGTACATTTTATTAAAAAAGCTTGATAACTACTGGTGTAACATAGACAGGACCCATAATGGCTCACTTTGTTCTGTACATGATAGGAAGTTTGAATTCAGCTGAAGTTTTACATCAATATGCATAAAATAAATATTTTTATTAAACCAGCCATGTTTGTAGCTGAATCTGTTTAATTTGCAATCATTTTGTAAAACTTCTTTAATAAAGCATTACTGAAACATTTCCATTCTTAAGTTTATGACCAACTGTGATAATTAGATGGTTTAGTGCAGCTGCAACTGATTGAACTCAAATGTTGCCAAGTCCAATCAGATGCAAGCTAACAGAACCTGCAGGGTCAAATGGGCTGCATAGAAAATAAAAGCTTATAATCATTAAAATTAACTTAAGCGCTCATGTACTGGAAATGCGATTTTAGCATAGATTATAACATATTGTTATTGCTATATTTTCCCTTTAATGAAAAATAGAAATCTTTTAATGTGGAATGTATGTGTCTTAAAGGGGAATATAGTCAAATTACATCTTTACATAGGCAGTACTATACCTTAGAGAGAAGTGTTTCTCCCCAGTAGTTGTTTCATGTGATGAGAATGATTGAGTAGGCAGCACTGATAAACTCCTGCACCAGGAAATGTGTGTGTGTGATGTGTACTGGCCAGTTTTCCATAAAAAGGTACCTTCCCCCGGACATTTTTGCCCTACTTACTACTTAGCACATGTGCACAAGTCAGCTTTCCCTCTGTAATCTCCTGCATTACAACTTAATTTATGCAGACAAAAGGTCAGCACACTGCTTAACCAATAGCAGTCAGGCAGCTTTATCTTTTTATGTTGCCTGACTTGCTGATCAGAAAGAGGAGGGGGGAGCAGGGGGAGGAAAATATCAGCTCTCAGGAAAACTAATTAAGGGAAAAAACTGCAAGTATTATTTCTTCCCTAAATATTTTTTTAATTATTTGTGTCAGCTAATGGCTTAGTATAAAAGAGTTTTATATGTATGTGTACAGTTATATCAGCACTATAGTGCCCCTTTAAACATATTCCAAATTTAGTAAGCATGCTTGGGAATGTTCTAAGCTAAAATTCATTTAGGTTTGTTTAAACCTTCCCATTGTTACAACTGCAGTTTGAGAAACATTTTAATGTCAAGGCTTCTGTAAAATGTAATCTATAGGTAAAGTTCAAGTAACCTTTTACATAGCAGAGAGTAAAGCATGTGAAGCATTTAGATCACTAAATGGAATGACTCTCTACTAGTAATGAGCGATGATGGCAATCATCGTCATTGGATCAATAATCGATTATTGTGATCATCGGGTTGATAATTGTTATTCGATAACGATAATCTCCGATAACCATTAAAGTCTATGGGAGAGGAACAGCAGCTTCATTTTTACACCCAAACAGGTGAGCTGAAGCTGGAATTAACATCTATAATAGTAAACTGGTTGTGTGCTACGTCTTAGGCAAGACAATTAGGCTACAAGAGTCACAGAAAACAATTCACAGAAAAGATGAGGACAGCATAACCACAGCAGGTACAGCACTAGAACTATTTGCTATGTTATATGGTTTACGTATGTTTTACGTATGTTTTGCAACCACAGAGAACAAGCAGGAGTTCTATTTAAATATTTGTCACCCATAAAAATAACCAGTGCGCTATTTGCACAAAAATTTTTTTAAATAGACCTGTACAGAATCACAGGAGAACAGGTTTTGCTGCAGGAGCAAACCCCCCCCCCCCCCTTCCTTTTTCCTCCTTCCCACCTGCAGCAGTAAGATCGCTAGAGCTTTTTCCAAGTCTCTAACTAACTCAAATTTTTCCAATCTTGCTCTATTCTAAGCTTGCTAATCTCTAATAAGGATAGAAAGTAGAGGCCAGATATGCGTTCTCTTCTAGATACAGAGTGAAGCCAAATGACGCTGAGCAGCCAGTGCAGCCATATATAAAAAACGGTCATGTGATTTCAGCAGCCAATGAGATCCATACACAGCCCAGTGGTGACGTTGTTCACCCATGCCCCCACACCCGGGCGCCAATTTAATATGTACATGGGATAATGATTATCGAGTGATGACAATTATCATTACGATTTTTAGTAAAATTATCGAATCATCGAGAACACCTGATAATTGTAATAATAGTGCCGATTTCAACTTTTCTCAATATCATCGATCAACACTACTCTCTACCTAATGCTGCCAGACGTGATTAAATTCATTCCTATCAATTCTTATTCAGCAAGTTATATAATGATGACATCGGTAAAGAAACTATCATTATCGAGTGGTGCTTTTTCATAGACCCAGAAGTAATTTTACACTTTGATCTCACTTTCATTCTGACTCGGTTTTGTGATTAAAGGAGGATCACATGGAAATCTAAATATGAAGCAAGATGAATTAAAATTAGCTATGTTTCTCAAGGATGTCAGGTCTCACTCTTGATGATTCCTTAATAACTCTCATAAAGAACAAAGAAAGCGAACGGATTTGCTTTTAAATGTTTCGTGTATTTAAACATATGAGAGGTAGAGGGCATACCTATATATTGTCCTTCACTTCAATAATTCCACTTAGTTTAATAACGATCTTTCCACATTGTTGTAAAATTGATGACCAACAGAAAATAATAAAGCAAAGTAGCATAAATGGGGAACAAAAACAAAAAGCTTTCATTGGAATCAAAATGATATCATACTAACTTTTTCCATTTTTATTCCAAAGGGAAATAATTCATGCATTGGCAACTCTCTAGTGAACACTGAAAGCCATATTGACTAAAGTGTGAATAGTCACGTGGAGCTATGAATTTGCATGTATTCTCCACCTCCCTATGTTCACTTATTGAGCAAAGTCTGTGAAGTAGTGACCAATTCGGGTGACTATGAGAGTCACAAACTTACAGAAATCTTTGCATAATTTTGTATGCGCATGCACAGGTACTTCTACTATTGACTAAACGAAGGAGTGGTACAAAGGTGTGAATGCAACTAGATGAACTGCTCTGAATTTACCTGTTTGACTTTGCCACTTCTGATTGGTGAATTGAGGGGTTGATGGCAGGGCTCCAATGTTGTGTAAGGTGAGCAACTAATAAAAAGTGACAATTGCAACTTTAACTGTGTGAAAGCAAGACCTAGGGACAAGGGGACATAGAAATAAAATATTCACAGAATACAGTTAGTGGGATATGATGAGACTGACATCACTGCCCTTCACTTGTCAAATTTGCCTCACTCCTCATGACTTCTTATCCTACTTCTATATGACTGACTCTGACACACTACACATCTAACAGCATTCACCACTGTCCATCTATCTGTTCAACAAATGTATTTTTCACGTAATCAATAGTCAGCAGTGAATATGCAAATATTTTGGCAATGCAACTTGAATTGTAGCAAAGTGAATTTGACAGATGATTTTGCACTTTAGTCAATGAGGATCTGAGTTCCTAACTTACATATCACAATAATCCAGGGCCAGACTAGTGATTCAGATTGTGGGGCTATTAATGGGGAGTAGTTGCACAGTGATCTGCTCAATAACTTAGGAGAGCTTTGTCAGTATTTGGATGAGGAAGGGGTTGAGGTGTGTTGGACCCTTACCATTTTATCTCCTAATTAGTTGGGTCAGGTTCATAAAAAGATCAGAATTATAACATGGCCCCAGACAGAACAAAAATACTGTCTAGGAAAGTAAACAGTGGAATACCTTAACAATTAAAGAGTGGCTGCCATCATTATGGCATGAGATAGTAAATGCCTCCCCTCATATCAAATGGACAATAATAGCAATTGATAAAACATAAAGGAATCAAAAGGGATGTTTCTGTAGCATCAATATATGGTTCAAACCGTTCTTTGTTATAATTGGAAAATCAGAAACACAGATTAGGCAATTAAAGACCAAGGGCAAAATGTTTTAAAATCGGAAAGACCTCTCTCAGTCTTTTTGAGTTTGCCGCATGAAATCTTGCAGTGTTCCCATGAGAATACAGCAGGAGTTTTTTTATTTTTTTTATTTTTTGATGGAAAGGTAGCCAAACTTCACATTAGCAGTATGGCTAACTTTTTATCAAAAAAATCGAGATTGAAAAACTCGATATCAAAAAACAAAAAAAATCGTGTTGTGATCTCACCTCGCACGATAAACTCGGAAGGCCCAAGAGCGGTCTTTCCAAGTTTAATAAATTTCACCCCAAAAACTATGTATGTGCAGTAGCCTTGAGCAACTGGTGCTGCTGTAGATATCAGTGGAAGACTGAACACTTAAAATTGCACTAAATGTCTTTAAGTGTTTACAAAAGATAAACATACTTTTTAGCTTTATACCTGATTCCTGTTGATTTTTTTTTAATATTAATGTCACCCAAAAAAAACACCTCATACTCAAAACCGTTGTGTTGTTTTCTGGTGAAAATCATGCTCATTTTCAGTTCTGGTTTAAGGATTCTCTAAAGTAATATTCACCCCATGTACCATTATATGATAAATGACATCATCATTTTAAAGGAAAACGTATTGATGTTTATGACTCTGCCAAGGGAGTAAATGTAAAAATTTCATATTAGATTTAAGAACAAGGGAAACATTACTAAATTGTTAGCTTCTTTTTTATTTGCACATTTTACAGATATGTCTCGGGCGAAAAAGCTCAAAATTATTTCTGTATATTTTACATTTCTACTTCAGAAAAACAAAAACCCTCAAGACCAATGTTTTTATCTCAGCCTTTATTGCATTGGCGGTGGGAGGGCCAGTAATGAATATAGATGTTTTTACAAGAAACATAATTTAATTTGAGGTAAAAGAAAACAGTTTTTTGTTTGTCTCCAATCTATTCAAACCGAGTTTGAAAAGCTACTCGGTTTTTATTTAAGCCTTTGGTAAGGAAAAGAATCAGTATTAATATAAACAGTTGTAATGATATTTTATAAATGATAACAGCTAACTTTTAAACAGGAGCCATTGAGTACTTTATCCCACACAATAATACAATGCAGCTTTCAAAATAATCTCAGAAGGGTAAAGAGCTGCCTGTGCTGTTTATATTATTTATGGTTTTTCATTCTAAACATGTAACCACTGTGTGTTTAAAATGCAAATGAAGGCAAAGATAGTGCTTAGATTCCCTTCGGGCCAATTAGAACCTTGTAAATAATTTTGCATTCCATGCATTGTGTAAAGAGAATTAAGAAACTCTATGGAACTTGGTAAAAAAAAAAAAAAAAAGATGCAAAATGTTAAAAATGTAATGTTTCGGTATGTTTATTGATTGCCTATTAAGAAAACAAATCATATGATTGGTTTCCAACAATTAATTTAAGTGATTTAAATTCAAGAGCAACAGCAAAACACTACAGGCATTCTGAATATAATACTTACTTTGAGCAGTAAAATTTCCCCGAAACCAACTAGCTTTGCCTTTATATAAAGCAAAACCAAACCACCAAACCACCACAGTAACTTGTGGGTCCGAGAGCTTATTATGGAGATCAATCAAGCCAGTTTTAATATCAATGCCCATTAATGTGGAACCAACCGATTAGAGTGTTACTAATTGAATACATTTATGTAATGCTAACAGAGTTGCAGACTTATTGACTTATTGATATGTACATAGATGTAGGGGGATATTTAGAAAAGAGACCCGTGGAATGAATAAAAGTAGAAATAAGAGTGGAAGGGATGATTGACAGGTGTGAGGGAGTGATCAGGAAATAGTGAAGGGGGGTTGTAGGAGGAGTGAGGTTAAAAAAAGGAAAAGCAGGAAGTTTTAGTGGCATTAGTGATAAGCAGATCCCACCCACCCTGTCAAGTCATATATAAAAATAAAAATAGGAATAAGGTTTATAGATTTATCAACAAATTTGTTGTAGTAGGTGTGGGGCAGAATGGTTTTAATGCTTGCCTGGTGTTTTGCATATCTGGAAGAGATGGATGGTGCAAATAGGAAACTACTTGGGCAATGGCTCAAGACTGGTGTGGAGGTGACTACCCTGCCAAGTTTTAACCCAACCTTCAATGAGAAGGATGGTGGCATGGGGGTAGTCTCTAAGGGGTGGGACAAGTATTTAAATTCTGTCAATATTATTCTGATGTTTTCATTATGAATAAAGCTGTGGCCCATTGTATCCCCTTTTGCTGTTGCGTTTTTATTTATGATAAATAGATTTCATGTACGTTTCAAATAAAGGTAAAGGACGCAATACTGCACACTACATCAGTCAAAGGGTAAAATGGTGGAAAAGTGGTAAAATACAGATTTTTTGGGTACTTTTTACTGTTTGACCATTTCACTTGTTTATAAACTTATTTTGCTGGAGCACTTGGCATTGCATGATTTTGGGTAAAATGTTTGCATTTCCCTAATCACTTTTATTTTACTAGTCATTTAAGCAACTATAATCCAGCCAATAGGGCTCAGAACTATTCACCATTCCTAACCTGACTATTATTTCCTATGAGAAACCAGAACACAAACGTTAAGCCAAAAGTAAAGCATCAAAAGAAACCAAGAAACCAGCTAGAAAGTATCCAACCAACCAAAACCTGCACACAACATTCATTAAAAAGCCAGCTACCAAGCAAGAAAGGGATGCAACAGGGTAACTGGGCTTAGTCGCACTACTGCAACCACATAGAGCCTATTTAATTTTTGTTTCCCAATTATGCAGGGGTCCATGCTACCATATAGTATATATGTATGAATATATATAAAAAATGAGTATTGCAGTATTTGATGTTACCTTTTTTTATTGGACTAACAGTCTTTTTAAATAAACAAGCTTTTGGAAGGTTAATACTGCAATACTCATTTAATGGCATCTGAGGACTAACACAACCACTCTACCCCAACTTACAGTATGAATATATATATATATATATATATATATATGCATAGCCAGAGATCCTTATGGGTAGTGAAGCACTTGTGAAGAGGAAGGTTGTCTGCAATAAGACCTTCCAATTACTTTTTTAATTTTAGATGTGAAAAGTTGCAGTGCAGCTGAGATGAGTCAAGACCCTTAAGATTTCAGCTGTTGAAGCAAGAATATGATGACCTTCCATGGATTAGACCTAGGAGAAAGACTAATGCCCTTTCATTGGACTACATTGTTTACAAAAGAGGACTGCAGGCATTGCAGACAACGTGGTCCCATATAGGACCACAGGGCAGGTAAATATTTTTTTTATTTTGAATGTCCTTAACAGAAGATGGGAGCCCTAAGGTATGGACAATTGCCTTTGTTTTTATTTAGGTTATATACACCCCCACTACCACCAAGAGGATAGGGGATAAGTGAAGTGGTCAGTCCTCTTTAGGGTACTAACTTCTGCCTATTAAATAAAGGGCATGGGTCATTAGTTGATCATAGTCCCCCACCTTTAATTTTTATTAATCTTTGTGAATTTTTAACACTTATTAGAACAAAATAGGTTAAAGCAGGCAAAATTTACTTGGTATTGTCAAAGTCTTTGTCATGGGTTGCACAGGGTTGCAAGATTTGGCAGGCACATTCCCCCCTGGCCCCCCCTGGAGGCCACCAAGCCATGTAGGTTATGTAGGTCTAACCTCCTGATGTGTGTGACACCACATTAGGCAGATAAGGCATGTCCCAATTCATCATATGATGATGTCATCATCATGCATCTCATGATGATGGCATCATGACCTCACACCCCTCCTGGGTTTTGCCTCTGTAGACACCAATGTTCGTTGAATTTTTTAACTTTGTTTCTTTACTTTCTTAATCATTTTTTAAAATAAATTCAGATGTTAGGTTTTAAAAAGAAAAGTACAGCCTTTTCAGATCTCTATAAATACCCCCCATATATAAATACATCAAATGTCCATAAAACAACTTAAGAATTGGTATTTGCAGCAAAAACGCACACTTCCACACACAGATGAAAAATCATTACCTAAATATTTAACCTTTACTTTCTAATAATAATGACACAATTACTGACATAAAGAACAGTATCCTGCATACAGTATATAAAGAAATTGATTCCCTTGTCTCCCTCAAATTTGTGATACTGGATGTTACGCCACAAATCCAAGGGGCGTTATTGACTAAAGTGAGAATTCGACTGTTTTAGTGAATTCTCATCACTTTGAGTGGCTACACCCTGATTCTCCACTCCTTATTGACTAAACAGTGGATTCCCATAGCAAACATGCGACCACATCAGAATTCCCATAGTAAAGTCGTGATTGCATCAGTAGCAGTCCATTGTACAATGTGTGCAACCGTCATTAGCTGGTGAAGTCACCTCATTGCAGAGTTTGTGGAATAGCTGAATATGGGTAAGTAATGAATTCACATCTTATGAGACAATTTGGACATTAGTCAATAACCCCCTTTAAATCTCTTTTGTGATATAACATCACATATAGGGCAAATGTATTAAACTCGAAAAGACTACTCTCAGTTTTTCTGAGTTTACCAAGTGAAATCTCGTGAAATTTTTTTTAGAGTTTTCGAGATCAAGTTTCTAAAT
Organism: Pipa parva; assembly: GCA_019650415.1. Classification (NCBI taxonomy): domain Eukaryota; kingdom Metazoa; phylum Chordata; class Amphibia; order Anura; family Pipidae; genus Pipa; species Pipa parva. Next base: position 2,786 of record WMED01009974.1, on the reverse strand, counting down.
CTTGATTTTTCCAATTTTTTTTTATGGAAAGGTATCCATACTTTACATTAGTAGCATACTGTACTTTACATTAATAGCATGGCTACCTTTCCACCAAAAATTTTGAAAAATCGAGATTGAAAAACTCAATCTTGAAAACAAAAAAAATTTCGAGAAAACAATGCAATTTTTCCACTTGGTAAACTTGGAAAAAAAGGCAAAGTGATCGATCGAAATTTCGATTGAAAAATTTCAAGATTTCAAAAAAATTCAAAATTTGTCAAATCAATTGAGATTTAAACATTACAATTTTTGAAAATTTGAAAAATTTCAAAATTCGATCGATCAAAAATTTACGACTTTAATAAATTTCGCCCAGAGAGAGGTCTTTCTGAGTTTAATAAATTTCGCCTTTACAGTGTTTTTACAGAGTTGTTCTCATAGTATTTAAATAAAGTCAGTTTCATACTGAGATGCATTCAATAGATAGAGGAACCCGAGATTTCAAAACTTAAATTTTTTACTTTACGTCAAATGATTTAGAATATAAAAAAAAGATAATCAGAGAAGATTAATTCATATAATTAAATACATATTTTACACCTACAGTTACACTCTAATTATTTTCAGTGTTTTTTTTTTTTAAATATATCTTTTCCTACCATTCAAAATAAGCTGATCTTCAGTAAATCCTGTAGGATGCTCAATATAGAAAATCTTCTGTTGGAATCCTGGGATGCATTCCAAATCATTTGCAATGACAAATACCAGCACCTGAGGGAATGAGAAGATGTATTTGAGAATACAATCAGATAAAGTACTATGTAGGTATGCTTTCTAGCAATAAAAAGACAATCATTCGACCTTTGAATTTTAATTTAAAAACAGAGCATTGAGGATATAAAGCAAAATGCACACATGAATGCAGTGTAAACTAGTGCTCTCTGTCCCTATATTTTATATGTGTGTGTGTGCGTGTACATATAGTAGAGGCCCCTTTGTTTTGTTTCTGATTTCATTGCTGTGGTTTGATTTTGTTTAGGCTTTTTTTAAAGAACTGGAAAAAAAACCTAATAAAAATATTTCACATCTTTCATGTTCTTCTGTAAACATGGAGTCATCTAACCAACAATTAGTGAATTAAAATAGAAAACAGCAAACAAACACTTCAAGAGTCAAACCAACAATGAAGTATCCAAAACTGCCAAAAAGCACTCAAAAGTAATTCGAAAATCCAACTATCCAGAAAAGAAAAGGTAGGTTCCACTCAGACTGTATTGATTTGAAAAATGGCCCAAATTTTTAGAGCTGGGAACTTGCCAGATTTTACCTGCTGACCATTAACTGGGCCTCTGGGGAATGTTTAAATACTCTGGGCTGAGAACCTCTCCTACAGCTCCATTGTATTTCCTCCCTAAAACCCACCCCATTCTACCCCTTAAAGACACTCAATTTTTAACTTTAAAAACTTGACCTCTGCTGTAAAGCAAATTTCTAAGCCACACCCCATCACCTGAAACCAGTAATAATAATAATAATATTATTAATAATAATTAGATTTGTTACAACTAAAAATGTTCATACTCATTATCCTCAAAAATGAGTGAGTTATATGGACCAGATAAAAAAATGTTATTTAATACAATTAGAATTCAATAATGTTAAGTACTGGTAGTGAATTCCTGTAAACATTTTCAAATATTGTACATCACTTATATGATTTTATCAGAAATAAGAGATGTATTTTTTCATCTATATTGATAGAAAATCTAAAACTGAGAACTGCAATTAAACAGGGATTAAGGGCCTATGTGATTAACGATTGCTATGCATGTTGCTACTGTTTATGAGAAATGAGTATGCTACAATCTTCTTTATTTCTTATACTAATCAGCAATGTGTGTGCTTGTTTTATTTCTGTCCCACTTTTAAAAAATTAAGTGTTTGCCCTCATTTAATTAAGTCAAATCAATTGTATTATTTGCTCATGATCTAAGCAAACTGAATTATTTTCTGGTGATGCAATGCCTAAATCTTAATGCTTCTTGGAGGCAAGGCTGATTTACTGGCATTACTAGAAAGGGTAGATTTTTCAGGCGCACATTTAATTAAACTGCATATGCCAGTGCCACCAAATAAGCCCAATAAGTAATTAAAAAAACAAAACAAACAAATGTAACTGATATTCTGAAAAGAAAGAAGCCATCAGTAAAAATAAATCAAATATGTTAAAAAAACAGATGAAAATGACTTAAAGTATGATATAAATAAGGGTAAAATTATTTACACCTACATTTTATTGTTGTCTGCAATTTGACTGTGATTGTAGAACTGACAGATTATTTAGATGTTCACAGAATGAAAACACAGCAAAGCTGTTGTAGTTTTGTAGTTTATGTGAGCAGGATAAACCTTTTTTTTTCCAAAAAAGTACTTTATACATATTGAAACCAACTTTATTATTGTCCATACATTTTCATTTTCATGTGGAGTAATTTGCTTTGTTTCCACAAAATAAAAAAAATACTTGGAAGCCTACAGTATGACTAAGCAGTTGTATTACAATTTCTAAAAAGAACACACTAAGGGCAATTTCCAGTTTCCAAGATTATTTGGGATTATTCATTGCCCTGGGCATTGTTTGCTTAAAACACTTGAAGAGCAATTTTCCATCAATTGCCTAATTCCAATCCCCCTGAAGCAATTCAGTTATTGACAGGAGTGCCCGATTTTGCAATAGGTATGAACAGTAGCGGCCCTGGCCCTATTGGCACCCTAGGCCTCCCTCAACCCGGCGCCCCCCCCCC
>WMED01009973.1:0-16017 GCA_019650415.1 Pipa parva | reverse complement strand
ATGTGAAAATATGATATTTGTGTCATTCTCAAAACTTTTGGCCATGACTGTATATCTGCTCCCATGCTAAGTTACCTTAAGGAGTTCAAAACTGTTTTGGATGCTTTCCTTCAGTGTAAGAACATTATAAGTTATGGGTAATAGATAACTGAAGGTGGAAATCTTGACCCAGGGAATTATTCTGATTGCCATATTTGGAGTTGGGAAGGAATTTTTTTCCCTAATGTGAGCATAATTGGCTCTTGCCTCATGGGGTTTTTGCCTTCCTCTGCATCAACATTGCAGGAAAATAGGCTGAACTGGATGGACTTGAGTCTTTTTTTCAGCCTTATAAACTATGTGACTAACATGTTACCTGTTTTGTTCCTGACTCAGCCATATTAAAGGAGAACTATAAACTTGTATCATCAGTGGATGATGTGGAGGGGGTATTTACTTACTGATACCACTGTTAGGCTCCAACACTGCACTTGCTGTCTACTATGATGCCAAAATCTTCTTTGTTTGTCACCTGCCACAGTTTTCTTCACTTCTCTCTGTCATGGGGTTATTTACTACAGTGGATTCCCTTGGCAAATCTGTGACCATGACAATTTCCCCATTGTAAAGTCATGACCACGACAATTTTAAAGTTTTGACTGCAACATTTACATAGTAAAGTTGTGACTACTCCAATATTTTCATTATAAAAACATGACTGCAACAGTAGCAGTCTATTGGGACTGTCTTTAGCTGGTGAATTCATACCTTTACATGTGGTAACCACATGGAATGCAGGGCCGAATTGCCCCAGGGGCTGTGGACTTGTCACAGGCCTTGCCCTAGTGGCGCCTGCAAACATGGGTCACATACACAAAACATAATTTATAAGTCAAAAGTCATTTATATGGCCATCACTTGGCAGTTGCTCCTTGGGTTCCTTGGGTCCAACACAATTCTCTGGTGTTGGGGTAATTAGGATAAACCTCCATCTGGTGGCAGTCCACTTCTGATCTCTCTCCTCCAGGAGTGCCTTGTCCATCAGGATTTTGTTGCCGCTTAAACGCTGGGCCATCTGAATATAGAGCCCTCTAGGTATTTCAGCACTACAGGTGCTCATTCTCCTTTTCTCACTGCCATCACACTCTACCAAAAATGGCCACCATTCCCACTCTTTTTGATATTTTGCAGGGGAGGAGTTAATCTTTTGGCACCAACACGCCCCTTCATCTGTCTCTCATTGGTCTTCTATGTCCCGAGCCCAGGAAAATTCAGTCTCGAAAGGGATTATGGAAAGTAGCGTCCACTCTGGGTTGCTACATAAGCAACAATTTGGACTTTAGTGAATAACCCCCAATTTATCTCTGAAAAGAGCAAGTGCAGTAGCAGTTTTTTGCTACTGTGCTTTCTTCCCTTTTGTCCAAGATGTGGAATAGTAGCTTCTTCTCTTAGATCAGTTCTGTAATCATAAATAATTCTCAATCATTAGCATCTACTCCTCTCATTTATAGCTTGCATCCAAAGTTAGTATAATCATGCCATCTAGTGGAAATTTTCTACTGATTGTTTACTTTGCTTTTCCAATACCAAAGCAGAAAAGCACAGTCCATTCTTTTTGGCTAGAATTTGCCCATATTTTAGCAGAGTAAATTGTGCATATTTACTATACAACATATTTTCATGGAGATTGGGGCATATTGTTAAAATTAGTACCATAAGGATTTCTGTGTGTAGTCAGGCAAACTGTAGCAGTAACATATTGAACTAAATTCATCATGAATATTGTAGCAAAATTATGTCAGTATTGTCACCAATCAATCATACCTCCCAGTACTGCAGGGAGGAACAGTGGTTTAGCACTGTTCCATCATCACTGACTCACTGCCTAGTAATTTCTGATTGGCTGTGTATAGGTTACATCATTAGTGATGTCATCACTGCACTGCTCACTCTCGTGCCAATGACATTTATCACAAAGGCCAGCCATTAGGTATAGGGAAGGGGGAGATAAAAAGAAATGGAACTTAGGGTCAGAGACTATCCTAATAAATATGGAACAAGTGGGAGCTATGAGTGAATAGTTGAATAAATTAAGTTTTTTTATTTTAAATTTTGGTAACAGACAATTTGTAGATCAACTTTATCACTATATTTTACAAAACTTGAGTGACATGTTTCCAGAATTGCAAAAGGAACCATGTTTGAAAACCCCAATTTATCACTTTCATTTGTTGTAGTTAAAGCTATGTATTCACACTAGTATGATTTTCATTTGATGCATTTTTGAAATGTCACATTTTCAACAAAGTGATGTAAAGTGGCGTGTGAATACATGGTCAATTCAATATCATGAACTCTGAGATAATTTGTCATATCATTCACCAATAATAACAACCTTTGCTGAATATGCATTGAGAGTTAAGTAAAGAATCATCACAGATTACATCTACAGGACATATTGCCCTTTGCTAAAATATGATTTACTAAATATGCCCTAAAGATTAATGGTTACAAATTTACTAGTAATGTTTATTAGACAGAATAACACATTAATCAGTTGTAACAATGTGGCTCTCTCCATACCCATCCCCCATATATCTCCTTGCCTAGGTATCTTTTGGGGAATTACCCTCTGAGATCTCAGGAAGAGTGAGAAGAGATGCAGTTGTTGTTGCAATCACTGCCAGAGGCCAACGAAAAGAAGGTGAGAGGCAGGCAGAGGTTATGTCGATGGTGAAACACATGGCCCGGCAATGAAGTCTAGCACAGGTTACAGCTACCACATAATCAAAACGAGACAAAAATGGGTTCAGCAACAGGCAGGCAAAGATGGCAATGGTAACCAAAATGAATAAGAGCTTTAAGCAGTCCAATAATTCAGTCCAAGTCAAAACCATTTTAGCAAATCTAAGAAGAGAAAATAGCTCACAAGAAAATTGGCCCTCCTGACATAGAAGGCCGGATAAAGCCTCTTTTAAGATGCGGATAAATGGCTGGCAGCATCACAGTAAATATGGGGATTTATGGCCTAGTGAGGTTCTCGTTCCTCTTTGGGGAGAGCTCCACAAATGAAGCCTAACTGCATCTGTTCAGTAGTACCTTCTTGAGCCAATTCCCTGGTAGAGACATTTGTCTCCAAGGTGGTCTCCAAGGTTGTTGTATCCATCATTCTAAATGCCAGTTGCCAATTTTGACACACAGTTGGATCAACTCCCCCAAATCTTCTGCCATCTCCACTTTAGCCAGCTCATCCTTTATCCACTCATTTAAGCACTGTCAGAAATTAAAGCTCTGGGCAGATTCATTACAAGTAGTATCAGTGAAAAGTCTGTGGAAATTTGTCACATTCTCAGCCACTCTAAATTGCCCCTGGTTTAGTTTGGCTAGTGCTGTTTCTGCAGTAGCTTTTTGATTAGGGTCATCAAGAAGCTGTGTCATTGCCTAAAGGAATTAATCAAATTCAGACAACAATGGAGTTTTTTATTTGATTAAGGATGAGGCCCAAGCTAAGGCATCAACAGACAACACCATCACAATTAACCCAACATTTGCTTCTTCAGAAGCATATCGTTGAGGTTGCAGTTGCATAATAAGCTTAAATTGAAAAGTCTTGCAATTCCTTGAAAAATTCCCTGGCATTGGGACTTTCACCTGAGTCACAGGGATGGCTCTAGCTGGTGGATTATTGGCTTGAAAAAAAATCAATTGTTGTACTTGACCCTGTAGTGAATCTATCACTTGTGAAAGAGAATTTAATTGCTGAGCTAGATCTCTTGTAGATTTTTCTGTGTTGATAGGATCCATTATAACAGCAATGTTATACTAACCGCTCAGTCCTCCATGGTGCAGTGAAGACGGGTGCTCAGGAAGGTGCGGACAATTCCCACTTAGCAACGTACAAACAAGGTTTCCGGCCTTGTGCACAGCTACTCTGTTTTTAAATTTTTATGCCCATGGGGTCTAAATAAAGTTTAACTTTTTATCATACTCGTGGAGTGCCGGAAACCTTGTTTGTACGTTGCTAAGTAGGATCCATTATAACCACCAACTGGCAAGTATTACAGTTGTAAATAGAATTTAAAGAAGAAAGGAGAAGGAAGGGATAAAAAAAATGCTGTGCAGTATTGTGCCAAAGTAATAATGCGGGAACCCTCTTTACCCATCCCCCGTTTATCTCCTTGAATGAGTACCTCATGGAGAATTCCCCTCTGAGGTCCCAGGGAGACTGAGAATAGATTAAGTTGATGCTGCAGTCGTGGCTAGAGGCAGACTGAGAGCCAGTAGGAGGAAGGCAGCGGTTACACCAATGGGGAAACATAGTGAGATAGCAGCATTCAAGGTGGAGAATTGGGACATGAACTGGGAAAGTTACCTGAGCCAGAACAGCCAGACTCCAGTAATGTAACAAGGTCTAGCATGGGTTACTGATAGTGTGTAGGAAAAGTTTAGTAATGTCAGGTAACCAAAAGGAGTGAGTTTTAAGCAGTCCAATAACACAGCCCGAGTGAAAAACAATTTAGCTAATCTAAGAAGAGAACCTAGCTCACACTTACTCAAGAGTTATAACAAAATACTTTGGCAAGGAGGAGGGGCTTAGAGTGAGAATTAAAACTTAAATCCTAAGCTGATTGGATGGCAACTGGGAAGAGTTAACCCCGCCTCTTGCTGGAAACAACTTCTGACATCAGTAATACCATAACACAGTATGCAATTAATACATTTTACACAGTAAAATAGATGAAACCCATGTCAATAGAACTTAACAATTCTCAATTCATATGTGATTATAATAAATTGTTCTCCTTCACTGGGCTTATTGATGCATTTATTTTGTGTCCTTGACATAACAGGGATAAGCTAAGGAAAATTTCTTTGTGGGATCTACTTTGAATGATCCTATTTCAGTCAGCATTCCAACAGAGGACACTCAACCTATGTCCCAATGTGTATAAAACTTAGATTATTACAGTATTATCACCTTTATAAACACCTTTTAGATTAAATTATTCCATATGTACTGTATGTACATTAAAATACAAATGATGCAAGAATTGTAAGATTGGATAAACAAAACCTAAATCTTTCCATGTAAAATATTTTAGCTAACTGATTAGAATTCAGAATATTTGCAGCTGATTGAGAAGATAAGCTGCTGCTACAGTCAGACGTGAGCAGTCTGTCTCAGCAGAGACAAAAGGGCATATTTACAGGTGTTAAATTGGGATCTTCTCCAACAGATTCCAGTGGGACAATATATTAAGTAGATGACATTTGCCACCTCCTTCAGCTAAGATTTTCATTATAAAGTCATTCTTTAAGAAGTTAATAAGTCTGAAATAGTAACTCCTATTTGTAGAAAAATTGGCATGAGGAAAATCATTGATGGGAAATTTTTTTAGGGGAATCGATTCTGCCAATTTTTTTTTTTTTTTAAATCAGGTTAAAAAAATCAAGTGGTAAAATAAAAATATAAACACTAAAGCATTTGCTTGTCTCACTGTTCTAGTATACATACAAAAAGTCACAATAGATCCCAGATGTTTATGTTGAGAGACGGGAAGTAGGAGACATACTAGTTTAACAAAAGCTGGAGAGTTTATTCTAGACAATCTTGTTCTTTGCATATAGATTGATGCCTGTATGTGTGTTTCATAATACACATTATTCACAAATTAATGGTCGTTCAGAGTTCTTTTAGACAAAAGGAGAACCTAAAATTCTACTGTCATTGACTTCAAATAATATATGAAATAAATTGTAAAATGTTATCAATGTACAGTTACAGTTTTCTAGAGTTATAAAACACTGTGAATTGGTATGTTCACACAACAGTTACTGCCCCTACCTCCAAGGATTTTCTACTGATATAATTCGTAAAATTCCAAGGGAAGTGATATAACTAATGAGATCCTATAGAACATTTCAAATATTATTATATCCCTAAAATTACACAGAATTATTTATACCCTAAATAAGTCATATGTCCACTTACAAGGTTAATAACAAACCAGCAAAAAACAGTTATGAAAGTATTTTGGACTTTATGCTCCCACCTTTTGTAATGGGTGGATTGTGTTTCATAATTAGGTTCATAAGATCATGTAAGCTACCACCTACGGTACCAATTTTCCATGTAAATAATTATTTTAAACTTATCTATAGAGTAATTAGAGAAACTAGTAAAATACCAAGTGTCTAGGAAGAATGAGTGTTTGTTAAAAACCGTGTGGTTGGTCTAGCCATGTAACAGCGCCAGCACAGAAACTACTGAGAGTGTTAGGTTCAGACACAGTATTGATTTACTCTGACTGTGACAACTAAGTTGGGTTCAAGCCAGATAGAACATTTTAATCCAGTTCAACCTATTATCCTGCAAAGTTATGTAAAACATAAGGAAGCTATCTAAGGAAAGAAAAAAAAGCAAAAATCCCAGCTGAATAAAATAGACAGTCGTATATGTGATTTTACAGTGCAGGACTATAGGTAGAAGGAGTAGCTGTTACTAGGAAAGGGCCCAGAGCTGGCACAACTGCTGGTAAACAGTCAATACATTAAGCTGGGAACTTTACAACTTTGCCCAGGAAGGACAAGAGTAATTACGGTCAGACTAATTATTATGAAATTAGAATTTGTAGGACTCTTAAATAGGCTTCATCAGCCTAGATAAGCTACAAAATCCTCAAGCAAAGATTGATACTGTCCAGAAGGGTTCAGCTGGACCTCTTATATGTTTAGTTCCTTAGTATGAGCACAATATGTTCAAGAGGAATGTTACTTATAATATACACCTTCAGACAAGCACAGGGGCTAGAAAATTAGGGTCCAGTAATCCACAATACAACTCATTATAAAAACAAGGTGCTTGACTGCATATTTAAGGGAAATCCACATTTATTCTGCAATAAATGGGATTTTAATCTGAATATGCAGTCAAGTATCTTCTTTTTAATAAAGGAGTAATGTTCATTCCCATAGACTGGGAAAAGTAATAGGTTAAGATGGAGTATAATGCATAAAGCGCTTTAATTCAAGACATGTTTCAGATCCCAAGGCCCTTTTTCAAATGAAACCAAAATGTATGTAAAATCAGTACATCTATACAATAAAAAATCAGTACATCTATACAATAAACACCACCCACATCACAAGACCAGCCCAAAAAAAAAAGTTCAGTGACAGGTGGAGACTGTCCCCAGGTTACACCCACCAAGGTGCATATCAATTTGCAAATTAAAGTCCATAATAAGTCCATAGCTGGAAAAGAAACACAAAAACAAGGCACTATTATGTGCTCTGGTGATAAAAGATTTCTTCATAGTACTACATCCTGATTTCAGACTCTGGGGCTATTTGTGATAACATAAGTTAGGTACAGGGAAGCTATGGACAGTAGAGAGGTATAACACAAGCTTCAAGTGAGACTCCACAGAGGGTAAACACAAGAACAGATCTGACAGAAAAAAAAGACATAAAATAGACTATTCATTGCACTGTTTGCAAAATGTATATCTATCTATCTCTTGCTATAAAAAAAAAACAAAAAAACAAATGCCTTAACAATAAAGCCTCAATACTAATACATTTCATGTAATTTAGACAGCCCTCATCATATGGACCATTATCTCCCGAGTTTATGGATCGCATCGTTCTCTATGCTAATCACTTGTATATATATTCTTATGCCTTTTATTTTCATTCTGCCATTGGGGTGCCCATTTCATATGTCATATACTGTAAACTTAGTCACTTTATTCAGGATAGTGGTTTCTATAATGCATTCATGTTTGATCATTGGTTATTGCAACAATAAACTATCCCATTTACTTTAATATATTTTTTGAAAAATAATACTACTGGTTAATATTATCCTTTAATTGACATTGAAAATAAAAACACTGGTACTGTATATGCCTAAAATCACTAAGGTTAATTTAAAGTTAAGAAAAAATAATACCAAAAAAGTAAATCATAATTCCGATCTTGATGAACAAGCGAATTGTAAATCAACAGAGCAACTCTTGACAAATATTGTTTCCAGAATGAAAATAGAAAACAACAGTGTGTTAAATAAAGTTACATCAAAGATGTGAAAATATTAAATGACACATATCCCCTTTATAAGATGCAAATTGGAATAGAAAATTAAAATGAATCCAGCATACAGATTTGTCACTTTAGTAGTAAATCTGGGCCAGTGAATTCAATAATTAAAACTAATTGCATGTTTAATTTTGACAAACTAGTATGTGCCTAATGGGAAATCATTTATTGAATTGACTAGAATGTGCTTCACATAGAAACTCAAGGAAATTTTCACTCCATATTAATCAACAACTGCAAGTAACAATTACAAATGACTTTTTAACAACTAAAACAGTAACTACACTAGGTGAAATTTTTGTTTATTTACAAATGACACTTTCCAGTGATGTATTCCAAAAAATAAAAGTTACAGGGTTGTTTATCAAGAAAAAAATATGACCTTTTCTGTGGTTTCTGGCAATTTGGTTTAAAAATAGTTATTAGCTATGGTGCATTTGCTCAGGGACATGTAGATCATCAGCTACATTGGGCATTGCTTAGTAATGACTTTTATGTTCAGTAACCTGCAGTAATCATTTACTTTATGCATTGTCCACTTGCCCTAATTAATTTGCCAGTAAATAACCAGTTTATATTATACCTTACTTAGTTAACAACCTTACAGTTATATTATACATTTCCCAGTAATCATGAGTGCATCCCATTTAATAATGTCGAATTGCATAGCTCATTGATAATGCCTATTTTCCATGTTCACTGTACAACTAGTTATATCACACTTTAATCAGAACTGAAATAATAGACATAGAATAATCAGTCAAACTAAACCAATGTAAATTTTACCAATTATCCATCAGCTAGTGACATTGCAGGTTGCTTCTTGGCCAGCACTTTATTGCAATTCAATATAGCTGATATAGTAAAAATATTAAAGGAACAGTCTATCCGAAAATAAAAAAAATACATTTATTTTTGTTAATTACCAGCTTTTATTAATAAGATTTATTATCAATTTTTTTTTTTTAAAGTTAAAATTCTTACCTGTAAAGAAGTGCTGTACAGGTAAGAATTGTAACTTTTTTTTTTCAAAAAATTGATAATAAATCTTATTTAACAAAAGGTGGTAATTAGCATAAATGTTTTTTTATTATTTTCAGCTGTACTGTTCCTTTAAATATCTCTTATTTGTGTTGTTTCTATTTAATGCCTGTAAAATACAGTTTACAAATCACTACTTTCTGTTTTTATTTGCATTTTACATACTATACTACCTTTTTGGAAATGGGTGTTTACTTTTCATTACACATGAAACAATTTTCAGCATACACATATGCTTGGTTCGGTCCTTTGAGTATGCTAAGATGAATGGGTTGATTGCATACTCTGTCCACATTTCAGCCATACCAAGTAAAGGGACATAATTTCCCAAGGGAGTGCCTCACACCAGAATATATAGTTTAGCTTCAATTGATGTGTGGTAGAAATGCTTAAGCAGATCTCAGTGTGCAAATGCTGTATGATGACAATCAACTGTTTATTCTAAATATGGGTCACCAGTATCTCTCATGTGTGTAATTAATGTGACAGTTTTTTTCAATATGGATTCTATCCCATTACATTTTATTTGATTACTGTATAACATTTGTCTTTTCAAGCCTGCTCTAATAGCTACCTCATCCACTGCTAACATCCTTCCAATTATATTCAAATAATAGTTAATATTGCAATATCTCTCTGGCTATCAAAGTAATGCACTGTTTATGATGCATTATGGCAATAGATATACTCTACAGTTTAAAGACTACAACTGCAATGAAGCATTAAGAGAAAACACCACAATTTTATGAGCAGAATTCTTATGGTGACAAAACCAATGCCATATGTGGAAGATAAAACAATGGTCAATGCGGATGTAGTTGAAAATTGCTACTTTCTTGAGATGTATTAACTGTGACAAACTGCAGTTGAAGATAGTGAAATAATCAGGAGAATCTTCCTGGAAGGGATTTATTAGTTGTTTATAATTTTAAAAGGATAGCAGTGGGATCAAAGCAATGGCAGTAAGAGACCCCAACAATGAGTGAATTGTGAGTAGTATTAGACTTACTGGTTTTACATTTTGTTTAATATACCTTCCTATTAATTATAGTTTCAAATTCTTGTCTTCAGGGTATTTGTTGTAACACAGCTTGTCTAGTAAGAAGAACAAGCAGGTGCAGTGAATCTCAAAATCATCTGAGTTATGGGCTGAATTTCTGCATTAATATGTGTGACAGCAGAAATTCTAAGGAAGAGCAGGTTTGTAAGGAAGACCTCTGGTGGACAGTTAAAGCTAGAATGAAATTTAGATAATTCCTATGTTTAATTAGGACAGCAATTTGTGAAAGGCATAGTGGCTTGACAAGAGTGATACAGTTTAACATTTATAGAATTGTTATGTGTCAATCGACTGCTGCAAAATTAATATTCTAAAACTGTTCTGTTATTTCCATTGTCACCAAATACTGTATTTTTGTGTTGCCACTGAAAACAGAAAGCAGAAACCCAAAGTCTTTGGTAACCGAGCATCAAAGCTTTACACTTACAAAGTTATACTTATATTTCTATTAATTAAGAATTTGTTTTGAGCAACAGGTAATTAGGAAAAAGCTAGACAGGATAAAATAATCAAATAATACACAGGTGACTGAATCAATGGATAAAAGAAATATTGCAAGTATGCCACTTGTGAAATTTAATTGCATTTTAACTGGCCTACTTGATTATCTGCAGTAAAAATACTGCACTTTTATATGGTTTTGCTGCCACCTACTGCTTTCCAGCTTTAATTTTGCCATAGTGATTTCCCAAGGGGAATTATTTCATATTATTTTTCAGGATAAGATGGAGTGCCCACTTGATATCAGATAAAAGAAAACAGCACATCTGAATGAACGGTACCCCCAGGAACTATCTAATATCCTGGCATATCCTTTGTGAAAGAAGACAATATTGGCCTCAACTAACAGTGCGCTGGTGAGGGCAGCTTCTGTTATATGTAATTATTATTTAATTTAGGCAGTAAAAGCTGGTTCATCAGGAATTTAGTAAAGGGTAGTTGCCAGAAAATGTGGTGGATGTCCAGCTTTCAATAACGCTAAACATAAAAATGGCCCAAATACTTTTACATTTAAATTCAGTATATGGTTACAAAAATTCTAAATGCAAGTATGATATTTCCATATCCATGGAAAGGATAGCCATACTTTACATTAGTGTAGTATACTTTACATTAGTGTAGTATGGCTACCTTTCCATGGAAATATTCAATAGAAAAAGGTTCTCCAGTAAGTATTGATCAAAGCAAATCTCATGATACTTATGGTGAGAAACTTCCGGGTGTTCACTAGATTAATAAACTTGGAAAAGTCGAAACGGACTTTTCCAAGTTTACTAAATTTGACTCCAGCTGGAGTGCAAAAAGAGAAAAGAACAGGGAAGGGAGCTCCCCTAAGTGTAATCTGTGGATGCTAGATAATAAAAAACGCCACCACACGTGTGGAGCTGGAAATGAAAGAGTGAAAAAAATAAAATGCCAAATACATAATGGGGGAGACCCAAAACCAATGGTACAATGCCAAGCACCCCAATAGTGCTTACACTTACTAGATGGAAGTGGAATAATTGCTTATAACATGAGGCACCAAAATGCTACAGATATACAATCCATGGACTCTGGACACTCACAAGATATGCAAATAGATAAGAGGCAAAGTCGTCCAGTGAGAGAATGAGCAAGAAATATTTACTAGCCAAAATAATACTCGTGTATAAGTCGAGAAATTTAGGTTAAAAAAATAATTTAAAAGCATATACTCGACTTATACACGAGTAAAGTTAGGTTTTGAGCTAGAGAGCTGCTTGTAGCAGTGACGCTTGTCTCACCTTGTCCCCTCACAAGCCTTAGGGTGAGCACCGCCATGTATGAACTCTGAATATGTATTATAAAGCAGAGTCACCTCACCAGTGCTGCCGGACGCTGTTCGCTCAATGACTGGAGCTTTCTCCAGTGTACGTTCATACATCCAGTGTACGTTCGTACATCCTATGAATATTTATGAGCCGGCAGATGTGTCACGCTACGGAATCATGATACATGTAACAAGTGGGAGACAGACTGATTCATGCTGCGAGAGGAAGCTCCAGTCAGTGAGCGAACAGCGTCCGGAAGCACTGGTGAGGTGACTCTGCTTTATAATACATATTCAGCGTTTGTACATGGCGGTGCTCACCCTAAGGCCTGTCCTGATGCCACTCTATAGCCCCCCACTCCTTCCTCGACTTATACAAGGGTTATAGCAAATTTCATAAATCTTGGCTTAAAAACTGACCTCGACTTGTACACAAGGTTGACTTATACACGAGTATATATGGTAATCACAGATTAAAAAAAAAACTTTAAATGCATGCAGGAAGGAAAACTCTATGTGTTTCACTGATACAGCATCAGCTTCATCAGGAGTAGAAGTTCCGGGAATGTTGAAGTTCACACTTATAGCCATGCAATCGCTCAAAGTACCCAGATAAAAGGGATTATCCTACAGGAAAGGATATATTTTTGCCATTGTATAATTATCTGGTAAGGCCTCACCTTGAATATGTAGTACAGTTTTGGGCACCATTATACAAACAGGATGTACTAGATATGGAAAACCTTCAGAGAAGGACAACACAAACTATAATGGGAATGAAAGACTTCAGTTATGAAGAGAGACTTGAAGAATGAAACCTATTCAGCCTCTAGAAAAGACAACTAAGGGAGGATATGGTCACCTTGTACAAATATGTAACTGGTCAACTTTTAGATGATTTGTCCTTTACTCTGTCCAGTCTTTCTATATCTATGCATGCTTCATTTTGCATCAATCAATGTATTAATCTTTTCCTATCCAATAAAATTTCCTGTTCCACCCATTGAAATCCTAATATTTTTGGTGAAAAACATGAAATAAGACGTTCCATGCAATAACAGTTAATTTTATGAAAGAAATTAGCAGCACTTGCTTCATTACTTCGACCACACTCACACGTTTGTGTTTTGCTTTGCTGGCCATTTTTGTCTCAAAAAATCAACAAGAAACTGAAAGTTTTGGAATGTCCCCCAGGTCTAGGGGACACAAGACAGGAAAAGGTTAAGTCCACTGTAAATGTTTCTCTGTGTAGCATTGTATGGGGCTATATACATATAAGCCTTTATATACCTTTATATAAACTGTATTACTTTATAAAATTATTTCTATGAACACATTTTCTTCAATGAATGTTTTGAAATATATGATTTGCTCCTATCTATTAACACACATGCAAAAGAAATACACACCAAAAACCAAATGTACATTAAAAATCCAGGGTGACAAAGACTCAGTGGTATGCAGTTAAAAACACAGTTATAAATGAATACTGTAGAGAAAGTAATCCTAGTTTTAATGTAGAACACAGATAGTGCATGTATCATTATGTACAGTAAGTTTAGTCTTTTGATTTAATGGCAAGTAGCACTTGTATATTACAATACAAAATGTGAACAAATTGAATTCATTGAAAAAATAACAGAAATGTGCATTCAACTGCTGCTACAGTTGAATAATGTATTATTCTGTTTCACAGAAGTGTTTTCAATTAGGTAAAAACTGCTTGTGACAAGTCTTATTGAGTAAAAATGAAAACAAATGGCTTTTGGTGTTTTTACTGAGCTTTTCTGTTCATTCCAAAGGATGCATCATTAGTCCTAATATATTGCAATTTTATTAGAGTGATTGTACTAAGTTTTAAATAATGCAAAATGACTGTAAATCAGTTATTTATTATGCTAGATTGTATAGATTTCTTAAGGTTATTATAACCTGTATACACATGTTCCCATAGATCATTTCCCCCTCCCCAGAAAGGTAGACTATTTAAAATAGAGCCAGTGTAAACTGAAACAGAAGGTATGTGGGAGATAGAATGTGTGGTTGTAAAAAAGATGTTGCTGTTTGTTTTACATGAAATAGTCATCCCATTTGTTTAACATGTTTACCATGCATTTTAAATTTATATTTCTTTCACTGAACCCTTTGCCATGTAATAAAACATTTTCTTTTCTCTTTTTAATAGAGATGTCCTTGAATAAATGTATTTACTGTGCCAAGCATGTCAAACATTTTCCATTGCATTGAAAGGATTGTGTGTTTGCAACTGATGTGAAGTAGTGACATTGTTTAAACAAAGTTATTTTGTGTGTGTCTTATTCTAGATTGTAGTTGCTTACTCTTTACATTATTTAAGGCATGCTTATATTACTTCACTCTAATGCAGTGCTTCTCAACTATTTTCTGTCATGTCCCCCCTAGGAAGAAGAAAACATTTTGCGCCCCCCGTGCGACTGTAAATAGTATAATTTGTCTATAAAATTGTTTGGCTTAATCGACCATGTCTACTTTTATGTGTCTTCAACTCCTTTGTTTTAAGCGTTTTTCTGTACAGAGAACAGATTCCCAGGTCTAAAAGTCACACGGGCGGGTTTGGCCAATCAGGATAGAGAATCATGTCTATCTAATTGGGTCCTTTGCATGTGTCATGTGCATTGGTGGTCACGTGGTCCTTCACATCGGGCTGCTACAGGGGCTGCGCTGGGACAATCTCCAGTGTTCGCGCTGCGCTGCTCCCTCTCTCCAGCCGTAGAGTATTTACCGAGGTCAAATGAGCCCCCCTTTATGGCGCGCCCCACTATTTGAGAAGCACTGCTCTATTCCAACATGAAAACACATGGGAAGGTGCCAGTCCCTCTTATTTCCCTGAATAGTATCATTTAACAACACCAAGTATAACTATAAACCCAGTTGTTCGAAGATAATATCCCTACAATTTTTGTGATGGTCCTTAGCCACCCTTGTGCCTTTATACAATTTAGTTGGGAGTTGCATTTAGAAATCACCTCAAGTGGGATTTTGTACTGATGTAGTAAGCAGCCTGTTGCAGTACCAAGATTTAGAAGGATTCAGACCCAGATTTTCAATGTGGATCCCAAGTTAATACAGTAAATACATTGCATTGAGACTGTAAGCTTTACAGGGCAGGAACCTCTTGTGTCAACCACAACCTAGCATTTAAAGTAAAGTATCCTTGTGATATTATACTTTGTTTAATGCACTTTTCCTGTGTCTGTATTGTACTTGTATTGCTGAATTGTAAAGCGCTGCATAAATTTGTGGCGCTTTATAAATAAAATTATACATACATGCTGCATTTCAAGTTGACTTGTTGAGGTTTGGAGTTCTAGTACGTGGTAGATATTTATGTACTGGTCTTACAATTACAAAGGTTTTAGGCAACTACTGTACATGAAATGTTCTTCAACAGTACTGCAATTGATATCACTGTGTATCGCTCGTATGTGGTTTGGCGATATCAATATCGATATCATCGGATTTAACGCTGTTCGCCCCATCTGCAGTATTTTCTACATTATTTACTAAAGTAAGTATTTGGGTTTTTTTGCTATTTCTGTTGCTTCAACAAAAAACAAAAATCTGTGAAAAAGTGCAAAAAAATTGGCACTAATAGTGCCGAATCATAACAAAAGAATGATTATAGAAAGTGCAAATTGCCCCAATTAGTAAAAAGATGATGAGGTGCAGAAAAATAAACAACCACCAATGACGTGAGAACCACTCTTGACGACCATATGGTCGTACCAAATGCTCACCAGATAGAAGAATGGATCAGGCATATATCAGAAATTGTAGCGACCCCCTTAGATCACTTCTTATATGTTCAATCAAGCCAAATAGGGAAAAAAAAAACAGCAACACTTCTCATATGCCGCTTCTTAATTGCTCAAAAAGGCGTCTCCGATATCCATGAACTCATATAGAATGAAAAAGGTCTTTCATAGTGTAGTAAACCTTTATTCAAATAAATGTATAAAATGAAAAGGTACTCACAATATTGAGAGAACAAATGAACGTTTTTCTT
>WMED01009972.1:0-10912 GCA_019650415.1 Pipa parva | reverse complement strand
GGGGGGGGGGGGGGAAGGCAGGAGGGAACGGAGCAGAACTGAGAGAGAGAATGAGGCAAGAAATGACTTTAAGTGAGGAAAATAAGGAGTCGTAAAATGTCATCTTAAAGGAAAAACAAGGAGAAATCGAAGAGGTGAAGGGGAGGGGGTTAAAATGTTTAGGGGTTAGAGATGGAAGGTAATGGTAAAAATATGGAAACGGGTAGATCATAATGAAGGAGGAGGATGAGAGAGAGACTTGTAAAGACAGTGAAAGATTCTTTATTTGTTCTTCTTTATCCAGTCAGATTAGAACATACAAGACCTTTTATTTGAAATTTTACATAAAATATGCCCAGGAAGATGGCAATACATACAATCACCCCTTCCCCATAAAGCTTTTCATTTTATATCTTTTAAATAAGTTTTAAATGATATCAGCAATCAAGACTGTATTTTGGATCGATGGTGCCCTAGGCAACGCCACCTCCCCCATCGATGACGCACCCCCCCCCCCCCCCCCATGGGCAACGGGCAACGTAACAACACTCCCTTGCCAACGATGCACCTCCCCTACTGCTAATCAAAGCCTGCGTTGTGGTGAATTCTTGACCAATTCAACACCTTATGACTATAGCAGAATTATACATTCTTCACATTACTTTGTGTGTGCGTTCACGCAATTATTGCCTATTAGAAGTGTTGGAGCACATTGAAATGGCAAATTCGCCAAGGCATACTGCTCCAAATGTGCAAATTGAGAGCTCAAAGGCGCAGGCGGGGGGCTGATGGCATGGCTCCAGTTTTTGTAAGGTAACTGTATACAAAGGACAAAGAAACCCCCCAAAGTCAGGTGAATTCGGAACAGTACACCTTGTTGAATTTGCAACTGTGAATCACTCCACCTCTTACAGTACCTGTGCATACGCATTCAAAGAGCTCCATAAATCCTGAACTATCGTTGTCGCCCAAATTAGACACCACATCGCAGAGTTTGCTCAATAAGAGAATACAGAGAAATGTCGATCAAATGGGAATTCATGGCTATATGCGATTATTCAACCTTTAGACAATAAGGCCCTAAGTCTGTGTGAAATCCATACTTGGGGGCTTATTCACCAAAGTGAGAATTTGACTGCCAAAGTGAATTGTCATCCAATTCTCTACTCTCTATTCACTGAACAGAAGATTTTCCCAAAACGAAGGTGTGATCACGTCAGTCGTCATAAAACTGGCGAACTCTACACAAAACACCTTGTGGAATTCACTACTGCGACAGACTTCGATGCTTGAGACAAATAAATGTGAATTCACGCCTTTTCTGACTATTCGGCCCTTCGTGAATAAGCCCTCAGTCTAGTAAAAATATCAGTGTGAATGTACACACCCCAAGTTTATGACAATCTCTGAATTACATTCATACCATAAATATTCATAGTATTGAGTTGGGAATTAAAAACTAAAGTTAAGCATAAATAAAAAAAAAAAAGGAAAATATTATATTCATATATTTACAGAAGGTAAGAGAATCGAGAAAAAAACATGACCATAATATACTATTGCCTAGAAAGATGGGAGAGGTTGGAAGGATTTGAGATAAAAGTAGGTAAGTCTAACGTAACATATTAGGTGAGAATTTAAAATATTACTTTGTTGATTGACTCTCTGTATACTGTATTCAGTCATCTGATGAAATGATGATATGATTAATAAAGATAAGCAGTGTGTAAGGTACAGAGATCGAGAAATCAGCGACATACAGTTGAAGCTTTTGTTCCTTTTCAGTGATGATTTCCAGTCACTATCCATTTAGCATGTTTACTATAAATAGATGTGGCTATATCCTGAGTCTAGTGCTTTAATGAGTTTCTGCATGGTTTACTATGTTTGTTAAAAGGACTCCAGAATTGTTTAGATATGTCAGTTGCTCCTCTTACATATCTGTGCCAGAAAGAGCGAAAGTTTGCTACCTTGGGCCTTATTGAGTAAAGAAAGGCCGAATAGTCGCGGAAATCTCTGAATTCAAATTTGATCACCACTTCCCCATGTTCACTTATTGAGTACACTTTTCAATGTAGCGAATACTCAATCAATTCAGGCGACTACGATAGTCACAATCCTACAAAGCAGTTTGCATCACTTTGCGTGCGCTCAATCAGGCACTTCTACTATTGACTATGTGATGGAGTGTGTTGAATGAGCGTATTCGATTACATTTGCTGCTCTGAATTCACCTGTTTGACTTCACCACATCAGAATGTCGAATTGGTGGCTTGATGAAAGGGCTCATGTGTGGAATAAGGTGAATATTTAATCAAAATTGACTATGGCAACTAAATTAGTCTAATACTAAACATTAACTAGGGCAGTGATGGCTAACCTATGACACGCGTGTCAGAGGTGACACACTAAGATGTTTTGCTGCCACGCACCATGGTTGGCATTTGTGTCACACTCTCATGTAGTCCCATTGTAAATCCGCAACAATTTCTCTCATAGCAAAACTGCAACAAATTTCCCATTGTAAATCCATGACTGCAACAAGTTTCCCAATAACAAAACTGCGACTATTTTTCCCATAACAAGACTGCAATATTTCCCCTATTGTAAAACCGTGACAATTTCCCATTGTAAAACTGTGACAATATTCCTATCATAAAGTCGCGACTGCGACAGAATATTGACACGCGGCACTCAAAAGGTTAGCCATCACTGATCTAGGTCACAAAGTGACCTAAAAACAGATGTATTATTCACTTATATACAGTTAATGGGATATAGTGAGGATGACATCACTGTACTTCACTGGTGGAATTCACATCACTCTGTATGACTTTGCATCCTACTTCCATTCATCTGACTACATATGTGACTGCGCCATAGCAGTCCACCTGTTTGACAAATCTATCTGCAGCTTCATCAGTAAGGAGAAGTGAATTTGTGACTCTGGATGTAAATTTCACTGTGTTACTATGTGTAGCCTATACTGTATTAGCCTTAGCACAGTGCACTTGTATTTCAGGCACTTTACATTTGAATAACCCAATAAAGCATAAATAAAAGTATTGAAATATTTGTGTGTATCTCCAGAATTACAGAATATAGACCACCGATGTAATTCTGAAAACTGCACCATTCATTTCGCTGTAATACAGAGCGGATGTATTGTAGAATCCAGTGTGTGCAGAAAGTGACATTTGCACCTGTTTGTTTATCCTTTATTTCTGCAGAGAGGTATATACAGTAGCGTGATGTGGTTTCAGACACAGTCCAGGGATTCATACGGTAAGAAAAAGTCTGAACTGTTCAGACAAATGCAAATGGAATTCCTGGTGGATAAATATATGGGCAGAAATTGGAAATGCAAAATGTCAGATATTGTCTGCTTAGTTCTTATTCTGTATTTATCAATTTATCACACTGGTCCAACAAAACCACAACATGGAGCAGGAAACTAAGATTGAGATAGAAGTAGAGAATACTAAGAGATAGCTGTAAAAATTAGAAATAAATAGTAATTCCCCAATAGGCTGACTATTATATACTCCAGTATTAGAAGTGTGTAATGTGCAATTCAACGGGCAGGAGCTAAAGAGTATGGGTAGGCAAAAACTGCGGATTAAGTGGAGCCTTGTATTATATGTACCAGACCTATTCAGTTGGTCTCTTTTCCAGTCCTGTACCACAGAAAATGAGAAGAATACATAATATTAGCTAATAGTGCGCATTGTCAGAAGCGCATGTAAAACCCTTGCTTTTAATTGCTCTAACAGGCTCGTTAGGGAGGTCACTTCCTCAGATTTACTGCTTATTTAGCCATAGCGATGCCATGATTCCTGTATCCAAATGCTCTCATCAGGCGTCACCCAAGAAAGGAAAATACTCACATAGTGAAATAACGTTATATTTTTAAATGATGACGTGCTAGAAAAAACACAGTAAACATACAGAAAAGGAGCCTTTCACCAACTCCACCCTCCAAGTGTCTAGAAAGTAACGTCAGCTCAAGACTTTCTAGGGAGTTTCTCTGATTTTAATGCCTACAGCTTCATCAGGCGTGCATCTTTGCTATCCTGTCCAATTCACCACTTTTATCTCCATATTCAGATGCTGGTACTGTAGAAAGTGATGTGTGCATCTGACCTCTCGCTAAGGGACATTCCATTTATAGCTTTATAAGAACGAATTGGCACACCTGCACATTGTTTCTCTTACAGCACCTTCAGCCTATGCTGAAATATCAGAGCTCTTTTCAAAAAACTCTCAGCCTCCAAAACAAAAAGCAGCACATGACTGTATACAGATTTATTTTGTTCATTGTTGCCTTTGGCAGAACATGATATTCATACAGGGCCAGGCCGAGGGGTAGGCATCCGCCTAGAGCGCTGCTGAAGGGGATTGCTATCTTGGTGCTCGCCCTTCTCCTTTTCCCTGCACCTACCTACCTCCTCCGTGGCCCAGCCCTGTCTGCTGTGGAGCTAAGCACTACAGTTCCTCCCCGCCAGTGTTGCCAACTTCTCAGTAAGGAAATTAGTTATTGGCTGTCCTAAAAGTCACTAAAAGTCGCTATATTATGTCATAGCCTAATTTGCATAATTAATTGGTAACTTTTTATGGAATTCTGGCCAGTACATGTCACACATATTTCCTGGTGTGGGAGTTTTCCAATGCTGTGTAATAAATCACCCTGCTTCAGATGAAGCAACTACTGGGGAGAAACACTTCTCACTAAGGTATAGTACTGCATATGTAAAGCTTTAATCTGACTATAGTTCCCCTTTAACAAGGCAAAATTGGCAGTGGATCTTCTATATATTTTTTGTCATTTTACCATTCAGTGCAACAATATTTTATTGTAATGTGATTTTAATGTTATTTTAACACTAATGAAAAAAGTCATACTCTTTGTACAATAAATTCATGTTATTGAATTAAGGTGGATTATAAGGATATTACAGTATGTGATAGAATAACATATTACATAGGTAAGGATGCAAGCCTAGTGAGTTGAAGGAATTCTTACATAAGACTCTACCTCCTTCTTTTTCTTAGTCAGTCAGAGATTCCTGAAGGTTCCATCACCCTAGAAGCAGAATGAGCTATCGCTGTATTACCCACAATGCATTCCTTTGCAGATATAGCTTTCTAGTTAAGGTATACAAAAAAACACCTTCAAACCACATATCCTCCCTTACAAAATAAAGGAGAGGTAATGCTGTTTCTGTTACAGAAGGTTTGTGCACACCTAATATACTTTTACAGGTAGTGCTGCTAAATTCTTGGAAATGGGACATCACCATAAAAGCAGCAGTGTGTAGAGTAGAATTTGCACACACACACACACACACACATATAGGATCCGGTATATAATCTTTTTAATTGGCCATCAATGCAGGTTTACAAAGCAATGTTTCTGGGGGATTAAACCACCCCTGACAAATCGGCCTGTATTTATTATAGCACTTACCAATTTTACTTTCTAAACCTTAAAGGGGGCCATATGATATACAAGTCTAACTGGTTAGCTGACACAGAAAGATCTTTTTATGTCCGCTTTAGGGGGCAAATTTAGTGTTTTGAGTATAAGCCGTGATATTATTAATCTTGCAACTTCATGATATAGATAACCAGTTCCTTGCTAGCTAATGTCAGTCCTTCACCTAAATTCCAGAAAATGAAACAAAAAGCATGACTCATTTTCATGGAGAGAACAGCCCATAGGCAGGAGGGGTAAGACCACTCTGCTGTGTGTGTGCGCCCGTGTGCGTGCATGAAACACCTAAAGTTTCACCACTGCTCATTTTTATTTGTTCATGAATCTCATTTCCCCTTTGATGTTTGCACAATTCCCCACCTATTAATATACGCCTACAAGAAACCTCTATCTGATTGAATTATTCAATCATTATGAAAATAGGCACATAGATATGAACAAATTTGTTGGACATAATAATTTGGTATCTGGATGTCAGTCATAAGTATATTAGCATCAGTCACAATATATTACATGCAATTAAGGAGTACACTTATAGTGGCCCCTTCGCAAACCTCAGCCTGAATCAGCAGCTGCAGCAGGCCCCTTTACCAGTGGTGTGAGTATGAATGTGAACCTATGTGTGTAGAGAGGGGCCCCTTTTATCTGGGGCCCATGGTAGCCACTGTATACCCCTGAGCATTATATATAAACTGAGTTAACTTGATGGTATGCCTAGGGAAATGGTGGCGAACCTATGGCACGCATGCCAGAAAAGGCATGCAGAGCCTTCACTGTGGGCATACGCGCAGTTGCCGCCACTGGTATTTCTGATTCCCCTAGCGAGCAAGCGGCCTTTCAGTGCAGGCTGTGGACCCGACCTAACAGTTCTCAGCCTGGATCTTCAACCACTCGCTCGCTGGGGAACACTCCTCCCCCAACACAGGCACGATGATGTCACTCATCAGCACCTGCACTTCGGGGGAAGGAGCTGGTGAGTGACGTCATCTTTTTGGTACTTGGTGCTGAAAAGGTTCGCCACCACTGGTCTAGGGCAGAGGTCAACAAAGTTTGTAGAGGAGGGAGCCATTTTGCTCCCTCCGCCACCGGTGAATTTTTCTTCTGAGCCGCAAAGGAGGAGGAGTGATCTCATGACCTGCCGATAGCCAATTAGAAGAGGCATCGGAGGTTATGGGAGAGGCCAGCAAGATGCGCTCCGAGCCACAACAAGGTGGCTAAAGAGCTTCATGTGGCTCGCGAGCTGCACTTTGCCAACCCCTGGCCTGGGGCTTCTAATGACATTGTATTAGCTTGGCTTTGTTACAGTTAGTAACCACTATAAAAATGATAGCATAACAAAATAATTAAATGAATAGTACATTTAGTAGGAAAATACAGCTAAAATGGATAATGCTGGCTTAGAATCATTGATATTGTTGTAGGGTTATCTTTATACAATGTACAAACAGTTATGTTATGATGATGTTTTTCAGTGCTTTGTAGAAAGAAACTCTCGAGGTGATGTGTGTGTGTGTATATTTTTATTTCTATAACACTGCTAGGTCATGCAGCATTGAACAATTTATCAATGCAGTAATACAGATAAGGGAGAAGCTCACAGCATTGTACAAATGAAGTAAATTACAAGCATAGTCATGAATATACATTACTGTTTAAGTGCCAGGCAATAAGTGAGACAAGAGGGACTGTTCTTGGATGAAGTAGATGGGTATGAAATTCCAGAGATACAGGGCAGTAAGAGACAAGGGTATAAGACAAGAAAGGGCTGTACTGGTGAGTGGTGTACAAAGGAATATTTGCACACACAAGTGGAGAGATTTCAGGAGGGGCACTGGAGTGAAGTGAGTGTTAAAATAAGGACAATTTGTTTTAATCTTTTTACAGGAAGCTTTGAAGTAGACAGATGCTGCAAGAAAGTCAGTCCCTATTGGGAAAAGAAGGAGAGAATCTTCACAGCAGGATTTAAATGGATTGGAATGGAAAAAGGTGAGAAGCTGGAAGGCCAATTAGTATAGTGTTAAAGTAGTCAAAGCTGGATAATATGAGGACATGTATCAGAGTGTTAGTTGTCTGTCAGGACTGTAGGGATGAAGAAATGAGCTCAAGCACTATGTTCTAAATTTCTGGAAGAGGCTATACTTCTTTGATGTTCACTAACACCCATCCTGGGGCGCTACATTTTCTGATGCAGGGACAAACAGGATCCAGGCACCAGAGGAGATGGACCTTAGCCAGAGAGCTGGAAACTAAAATGTCAAACCCAAGCAGGAGAGAAGTCTACAAGCAGGAGGTCTAGGTAGGCAACAATGTCCAATATGGTAACCAGGCAAAGGATCAAGGCAAACATCATTGAGTCAGGAGTCAGACTGGAGTAGGCACAAAATATATAAAACAGGACCTAGGTTTGTGACATGAGCTGTATAGAACAGAACCAGCTAAGACAGCAGGAAGTGATGTAGCTTATGCAGGCCTAGGAAGTGGCTGATCATTTCAGAACCTGCCCAGGGGACAGCTCATAATATCAGACTATTTTAAGGCTCTGCATCTGAAATTCATCCAGTAGCGGAAAGTCCTAAGTTCAAATCCCAGAAGGAGCTGTACTGGCAGAGGTGTGTACGATTTCAGGTGCACAAACACAGTGATTTGTTATGTTGCGTCAGAGAGAAATGAATGAATTTGGGTAATATTACAGTGGACAAAGTGACAGTAGTTGTAATTTTACTCCCTTGACAAGGAGAAAGAAGAGTCTAAAATCATCCCAAGACAACATGTAGAAGGGTTAATGACCAAATCATTAGTTTGACTAAAAAAGTTGAAAATAGGCCTGGTTTAGGTGGAAAATGATCAGAATGTATTTCAGATGGCAGTGGGACATCTAAGAGGAGATTTTCTTTTTTGAGGAGAAAGATTTCAGACTGAGTTTCAGGTGTTAGTGCAGGGGAAGATAAATAAAAGTAATTACCATCTGCACACAGTTGATAGTAAAGACCAAATGAGTGGATAATGGCGACCTCTATATTACATGCGACAGTGTACGCTGATGGAAATGTGTGAACAGAATACAATAAATCAAAGGGAGTTCCATCTCCATTTCATCTTAATAATGAGAAGATACATTGACATTAATTTCAGCAGCAGAGAAATGACATATGTTTAAAATGATACAGCCAGAATGATGATGTAAAACAGGAGTACAACAGGGTGAGGAAAAATGACAAACCTGTTGAAAAGGGGAGAAATGTCAAATTGAAACTGCTTTGATAAACTCCTTCTTAGTTACAGTTCCGCAGATAGTGCACCACCTAAAATGTGCGCAATGCATATGAATGTTCAGCGCAGCTAAGAATCCATCATTGGCTTCACTCATGCGGGGAAATTGCCCCCACATATTTACTGATGTGCAATGGAATTCAGTGCATTATTTGTTATTATTGCAATCAAAATGGCGAGTGTGAGATAAAGGAACCATGTGCATTTAACAAATATGATTTAACCCTTTTTTTCGCTGTAGTCGTATACTAATTATTGTAACAATAACACACAATATATTATATTAGAACTTGTTAAAAAACATTCTAATCTATTACTGTATATGTCATTTACAATTGATTAGTATGTATGTATGCAATGTTCTATATACACAGTGATGCCAGGTTAAACAGGCTTGATCATTAGAACAATACAATTATAATCCAAACATGGGAGAAGTGTTCAACATCAGGGTTTAACTACAGGGAGATGCAGCACCAACAACCTCACCAACGTACGGGAAACTAATGTGGTCCCAAGACCTATTTGAGAATTGTCCGCCAAGACTAAAGGGAAACTCCCCGTGGGCCCAGGATTCCAGGAGTTTCACACTGCATCATCTGGGCCATACCTTGGAGCCCCCAACTTAGTCGTTCAGGTAGTAGGGCTTGATGGCACAATTTGCATCATCGTAGAGGCATGGCATAATTATGTGGGATCCAATTCGTTGGGTTTGAGAACCTGAAAGGAACAGATTTTGAATGGGGAGGGGTGGAATTTGGATGGTGAGGGCGGAACTACCCCTCATTTTAGGCATTCCTGGAAAACTTAAAGGGCTGAAACCAGCAAGTTCCCATTCCTTATCATGACATATTGTTGAGGGCAGTGTAAAATAGGCTGGAGTTTGGACACTGAATTTGCCAGCTAAAGACAGTTGCAATATACTGCTACTGTGGCAGCTGCATCTTTACTATGGAAATATTGTCGCAGTCGCAACTTTAAAAATGGTCGCGGTCAAGACTTTACAATGGAAAAATTGATTTGCGGATTTGCTCTGGGAATTCGCTGTTTCAAGAATTTGAAAGTTGAATTCTCACTTTACTCAATAACCTCCTGAGTATCTTGCAGACTATACCCAAATTCTCAGTATCCTTTAACCCAGAGTTACATGATCTACTGACAATGTATGGCTCTGTACAAGGTGTCACAAGGTTAATTCCTAAAGTGCTCCACATAACATAAACTAAAATATTTTATAATTACGTAACAGTTTGCTTTATAACTTAAATAAGAACCAGCAGGCGCCAAAATTGTTTTGTATAATAGAAATAATGGGTTCTCATAACCTTGCTCATTATGTTTACTGACTCTCTCAAGGTGAGATCCGTTAGAATGTTATTACGGGCATGCACATGGCATATTGTTTGTTGGTTGTTATGGAAACTGGTTATGCAGAGAATGGATAGAACATATTTTGGACAGTTCTTTATGCTATAGGCTGACTGTGCAAGAACAGAGATCTGGATCTGACCTTAGTAGAGGTCTCTTTGTCCAATGCATGGTTTGTTTTGGAATGGAGAGCAAATTTAGTACAAGTCCTAAACATTTTTAACTTACATTGACCTCTCTTTAAACAACTGTCTGCAAGTTTACTTGACAGTTAACTTTACCATATTAGAAGGATTCTCCTGCCTTTACAAAAGAATCATCCATTATATTAACCATATTCAAATATTCACTCTTGTCTATATCGTTTATCATGCGTTCCCATTGATTTGTATGAAAATCCTTTTTTTAAATACATCTGCAACACAGCCATTCTGTAATGGAGGTCCTTTGCAAGTTGCACCCCCTTTTGTACCATGTGACTAGCTGTGTTGTGTGTTGTTTTACAGCACTGGCAAAAAGAAAGTGTTGTGCTACAATGATATATATATATTGTAGGGATTTCACTCAAGTGGTTTTGGTCGTCTTGTTCAATAACGAACCACAAGTAGTTTCCTTCCTGAGGATTCGTCTTTATTTACAGAAAAAAAACAAACTTTAACAGAAGTCCAGCCTGACTTGGCAAATCAATAAAAGAAAACAAATAACATAGGTTTTTTCCGAGTTTTCTCACAAACATAAATTTCTTTCCATACATCCCACTCCTTAGAGTCTCAGAGGTCTTTCCAGTCTAACCACACCTCA